>NW_025570924.1:0-12500 GCF_020424385.1 Procambarus clarkii
ATGTTAATCTTCTTGTTTGAGGAGCTGTTCACTTGAGACAGTTAAGCAAGTCCCAGCTGTGTCTGGGTACAAGTGACAGGATGAACAACCCAGCGGGTTTTCTTCCTATTGGGGAGTGTTGTACATGCTGCTATGGCGGTGTGTGTCCACTCACAGGATGAGTGGCACTGCCCAATACTGTCACTATGGCGGTGTGTCCACTCACAGGAGAGTGGCGCTGCCCAATACTGTCACTATGGCGGTGTGTCCACTCACAGGAGAGTGGCGCTGCCCAATACTGTCACTATGGCGGTGTGTCCACTCACAGGATGAGTGACGCTGCCCAATACTGTCACTATGGCGGTGTGTCCACTCACAGGATGAGTGACGCTGCCCAATACTGTCACTATGGCGGTGTGTCAACTCACAGGATGAGTGGCGCTGCCCAATACTGTCACTATGGCGGTGTGTCCACTCACAGGATGAGTGGCGCTGCCCAATACTGTCACTATGGCGGTGTGTCCCACTCACAGGATGAGTGGCACTGCCCAATACTGTCACTATGGCGGTGTGTCCACTCACAGGAGAGTGGCGCTGCCCAATACTGTCACTATGGCGGTGTGTCCACTCACAATGAGTGACGCTGCCCAATACTGTCACTATGGCGGTGTGTCCACTCACAGGATGAGTGGCGCTGCCCAATACTGTCACTATGGCGGTGTGTCCACTCACAGGATGAATAGCTGCCCAATACTGTCACTATGGCGGTGTGTCCATCACAGGATGAGTGGCGCTGCCCAATACTGTCACTATGGCGGTGTGTCCAATCACAGGATGAGTGACGCTGCCCAATACTGTCACTATGGCGGTGTGTCCACTCACAGGATGAGTGGCGCTGCCCAATACTGTCACTATGGCGGTGTGTCCACTCACAGGATGAGTGGCACTGCCCAATACTGTCACTATGGCGGTGTGTCCACTCACAGGAGAGTGGCGCTGCCCAATACTGTCACTATGGCGGTGTGTCCACTCACAGGAGAGTGGCGCTGCCCAATACTGTCACTATGGCGGTGTGTCCACTCACAGGATGAGTGGCGCTGCCCAATACTGTCACTATGGCGGTGTGTCCACTCACAGGATGAGTGGCACTGCCCAATACTGTCACTATGGCGGTGTGTCCACTCACAGGAGAGTGGCGCTGCCCAATACTGTCACTATGGCGGTGTGTCCACTCACAGGATGAGTGACGCTGCCCAATACTGTCACTATGGCGGTGTGTCCACTCACAGGATGAGTGGCGCTGCCCAATACTGTCACTATGGCGGTGTGTCCACTCACAGGATGAATAGGGCTGCCCAATACTGTCACTATGGCGGTGTGTCCACTCACAGGATGAGTGGCGCTGCCCAATACTGTCACTATGGCGGTGTGTCCAATCACAGGATGAGTGACGCTGCCCAATACTGTCACTATGGCGGTGTGTCCACTCACAGGATGAGTGGCGCTGCCCAATACTGTCACTATGGCGGTGTGTCCACTCACAGGATGAGTGGCACTGCCCCAATACTGTCACTATGGCGGTGTGTCCACTCACAGGAGAGTGGCGCTGCCCAATACTGTCACTATGGCGGTGTGTTCACTCACAGGATGAGTGGCGCTGCCCCATACTGTCACTATGGCGGTGGTGTCCACTCACAGGATGAGTGGCGCGGCCCAATACTGTCACTATGGCGGTGTGTCCACTCACAGGATGAGTGGGGCTGCCCAATACTGTCACTATGGCGGTGTGTCCACTCACAGGATGAGTGGCGCTGCCCAATACTGTCACTATGGCGGTGTGTCCAATCACAGGATGAGTGACGCTGCCCAATACTGTCACTATGGCGGTGTGTCCACTCACAGGATGAGTGGCGCTGCCCAATACTGTCACTATGGCGGTGTGTCCACTCACAGGATGAGTGGCACTGCCCAATACTGTCACTATGGCGGTGTGTCCACTCACAGGACGAGTGGCGCTGCCCAATACTGTCACTATGGCGGTGTGTTCACTCACAGGATGAGTGGGCGCTGCCCCATACTGTCACTATGGCGGTGTGTCCACTCACAGGATGAGTGGCGCTGCCCAATACTGTCACTATGGCGGTGTGTCCACTCACAGGATGAGTGGGGCTGCCCAATACTGTCACTATGGCGGTGTGTCCACTCACAGGATGAGTGGCGCTGCCCAATACTGTCACTATGGCGGTGTGTCCAATCACAGGATGAGTGACGCTGCCCAATACTGTCACTATGGCGGTGTGTCCACTCACAGGATGAGTGGCGCTGCCCAATACTGTCACTATGGCGGTGTGTCCACTCACAGGATGAGTGGCACTGCCCAATACTGTCACTATGGCGGTGTGTCCACTCACAGGAGAGTGGCGCTGCCCAATACTGTCACTATGGCGGTGTGTCCAATCACAGGATGAGTGACGCTGCCCAATACTGTCACTATGGCGGTGTGTCCACTCACAGGATGAGTGGCGCTGCCCAATACTGTCACTATGGCGGTGTGTCCACTCACAGGATGAGTGGCACTGCCCAATACTGTCACTATGGCGGTGTGTCCACTCACAGGAGAGTGGCGCTGCCCAATACTGTCACTATGGCGGTGTGTTCACTCACAGGATGAGTGGCGCTGCCCCATACTGTCACTATGGCGGTGTGTCCACTCACAGGATGAGTGGCGCTGCCCAATACTGTCACTATGGCGGTGTGTCCACTCACAGGATGAGTGGGGCTGCCCAATACTGTCACTATGGCGGTGTGTCCACTCACAGGATGAGTGGCGCTGCCCAATACTGTCACTATGGCGGTGTGTCCAATCACAGGATGAGTGACGCTGCCCAATACTGTCACTATGGCGGTGTGTCCACTCACAGGATGAGTGGCGCTGCCCAATACTGTCACTATGGCGGTGTGTCCACTCACAGGAAGAGTGACGCTGCCCAATACTGTCACTATGGCAGTGTGTTCACTCACAGGATGAGTGGCGCTGCCCCATACTGTCACTATGGCGGTGTGTCCACTCACAGGATGAGTGACGCTGCCCAATACTATCTCTATGGCGGTGTGTCCACTCACAGGATGAGTGGCGCTGCCCAATACTGTCACTATGGCGGTGTGTCCACTCACAGGATGAGTGACGCTGCCCAATAAACTCGCCCCTCGGGGCAAAATTTAAATTTTTTAACAAATGTGTGTAACTCAGTCGTTACCTGTTAACTACCCAATAAGTCACGTGTTCAACGTTCACATTTATGAGAACATCTTTGAAGCAGTGGCTTGGGATCTAACCCGCGCACGTGACCCAGGACAACCTCCGACCGATGAAGTGGTTGGGCACTATTCCTTCCTCCGTCCTACCCCAAATCCTTATAAAGCACAACTAGGTCTCCTGAACAAACACACACACACACACACACACACACACACACACACACACACACACACACAACAAGTGAAACAACAGTGAAAGAACAGGTATTGAAACTTAGAACAGGCGAGGACAGGTATACAGAGAATGACAGAGAGGTGTGTGAGGAACTCAACAAGAGGTTCCAGGAGGTCTTCACAATAGAACAGGGTGAGGTCACTGTGCTAGGAGAAAGGGAGGTAAACCAGGCGGCCTTGGAGGAGTTCG
This sequence comes from Procambarus clarkii, assembly GCF_020424385.1. Lineage (NCBI taxonomy): Eukaryota > Metazoa > Arthropoda > Malacostraca > Decapoda > Cambaridae > Procambarus > Procambarus clarkii. The sequence continues at coordinate 3,662 of NW_025570924.1, forward strand.
AAATTACGAGAGAGGAGGTCAAGAGACACCTGCTGGATCTGGATGTTAGAAAGGCGGTTGGTCCAGATGGGATCTCACCATGGGTACTGAAAGAGTGTGCAGAGGCACGTTGCTTGCCACTCTCCATAGTGTATAGTAAATCACTAGAGACGGGAGACCTACCAGAAATATGGAAGACGGCGAATGTGGTCCCAATATACAAAAAGGGCGACAGACAAGAGGCACTGAACTACAGGCCAGTGTCCTTGACTTGTATACCATGCAAGGTGATGGAGAGAAGATCGTGAGAAAAAACCTGGTAACACATCTGGAGAGAAGGGACTTCGTGACAAATCGCCAACATGGATTCAGGGAGGGTAAATCTTGCCTTACAGGCTTGATAGAATTCTACGATCAGGTGACACAGATTAAGCAAAGAAAGAGAGGGCTGGGCGGACTGCATTTTCTTGGATTGTCGGAAAGCCTTTGACACAGTACCGCATAAGAGGCTGGTAAATAAGCTGGAGAGACAGGCAGGTGTAGCTGGTAAGGTGCTCCAGTGGATAAGGGAGTATCTAAGCAATAGGAAGCAGAGAGTTACGGTGAGGGGTGAGACCTCCGATTGGCGAGAAGTCACCAGTGGAGTCCCACAGGGCTCTCTACTCGGTCCTATCATGTTTCTGATATATGTAAATGATCTCCCGGAGGGTATCGATTCATTTCTCTCAATGTTTGCGGACGATGCTAAAATTATGAGAAGGATTAAAACAGAAGAGGACTGTTTGAGGCTTCAAGAAGACCTAGACAAGGTGAAGGAATGGTCGAACAAATGGTTGTTTTAGAGTTTAACCCAACCAAATGTAATGTAATGAAGATTGGTGTAGGGAGCAGGAGGCCAGATACAAGGTATCATCTGGGAGAGGAAATTCTTCAGGAGTCAGAGAAGGAAAAAAAGACTTGGGGGTTGATATCACGCCAGACCTGTCTCCTGCAGCACATATCAAGCGGATAACATCAGCGGCATATGCCAGGCTGGCCAACATACGAACGGCATTCAGAAACTTGTGTAAAGAATCATTCAGAACTTTGTATACCACATATGTCAGGCCAATCCTGGAGTATGCAGCCCCAGCATGGAGTCCATATCTAGTCAAGGATAAGACTAAACTGGAAAAGGTTCAAAGGTTTGCCACCAGACTAGTACCCGAGCTGAGAGGTATGAGCTACGAGGAGAGACTACGGGAATTAAACCTCACTTCGCTGGAAGACAGAAGAGTTAGGGGGGACATGATCACCACATTCAAGATTCTGAAGGGGATTGATAGGGTAGATAAAGACAGTCTATTTAACACAAGGGGAACACGCACAAGGGGACACAGGTGGAAACTGAGTGCCCAAATGAGCCACAGAGATATTAGAAAGAACTTTTTTAGTGTCAGAGTGGTTGACAAATGGAATGCATTAGGGGGTGATGTGGTGGAGGCTCACTCCATACACAGTTTCAAGTGTAGATATGACAGAGCCCGATAGGCTCAGGAATCTGTACACCTGTTGATTGACGGTTGAGAGGCGGGACCAAAGAGCCAGAGCTCAACCCCCGCAAACACAACTAGGTGAGTACACACACACACACACACACCCAAACCCCACCCAACCCTCACCCTCCTATGCATGCACCTCCAGCCCACATTTAACCCCCTCACCTTGTGACCCCCCTAACACCTTCCCCCATCTCCCTCTTCCCCTCTTCTACCCCAAAACCCCCACCTACCCCCGATTCTTCCCTAACTAATATACCCTCTCTTCCACTCCCAGCACCCATGCTCCATTCTCATCTCAGCTCTCCGCCCTCAGTATCCCTCTCCCCCCCCAACCTCTCAACCTCTATCTGACTCTCAGTCTCACTCTATTTCTCAACCCCCCTATGCTATTCAGACCCCTAACTTTCAGACCCATTATGCCCTTCCTACCCCCCTAGATGCCCAAACCCCATTTGCCTACCAGGCACTCCCAGGCACCCCCTAGCACCCCCCCACTCACCCCACAGCCCCCACTTGCCCCCCAGACACCCCCAGTTCCCCCCAGACCCCTGGTGAAAGGGAAACTCTGACACCCGAGTTTCCAAGAAGAGTCTCAAGGTTTGGTACACCAATGCTGATGGGGTAGCCAATAAAGCAGAAGAGATAAAAGAAAGAGTTAGTGAGGCAGACCCAGACATAGTGGCAATAGTGGAAACTAAAATAAATGGCATGATCTCGGATGCAATCTTTCCAGAGGGGTACCAGGTGATAAGAAAAGAAAGGACACTGAGACAGGGAGGAGGAGTGGCACTACTAATAAAGCGGAAATGGAAGTTTGATGAGCTGGAAAATCCGGGTACCAATGAAAGCACAAGCTTCATACATGGAACTCTGACAGTGGATGGGAAGAAGATTGTAATCTTGATACTCTACAATCCCCCACCAAACAGTAGAAGGCCCAGGCAGGAGTACGAGGACAGCAACAAGACATGTATGGATGAACTGCAGAGGGCAGCAACTTTAGCGGATAGAATGAGAGCGAAGCTGCTGGTCATGGGGGACCTAAATCACGGAGAGATAGATTGGGAAACGAGGAATCCCCATGGCGGGGAGGAGACCTGGGGAGCGAAGCTGGTAGACGTTATTGACAGGAATTCCTAACACAGCATGTGAAAGAAGATACTAGGGAAAGAGGAGGGGATACGCCCAGCCTATTAGATCTCATTATCACTCAGAATGTAGAAGACATCGAGCAGTTGGAACATGAAATACCACTAGGAGCTAGTGACCATTGTGTCCTAGTCTTTGACTACATGATGGAGCTTAAAATTGTGACCAAAGGACAAGAGGTCCGGGAAAGGAGACTTGATTACAGAAAAGGGGACTACAGAAGGATAAGGGACTACCTGGGAGAAGTGCAGTGGGAGGAAGAACTTAGAGGAAAAACAGTGCAAGGTATGATGAACCAAGTCATATTGAAATGCAAGGAGGCTGAAGATAGATTTATTCCAACAATAAAGGAAAAAAGCAGGAGGGAATATAATAACCCATGGTTTAATAGACAGTGTCAGGAAGCAAAGGTGAGAAGCAGGAGGGAGTGGAGGAAGTACCGAAGACAAAGGACAGAGGACAACAGGATTAGATGTAACAGAGCTAGGAATGATTACATTAACATAAGACGAGTGTCGGAAAGAAATTATGAGAATGATATGCAGTCAAAGCGAAAAAGCAACCAAAATTACTACATAGCCATATAAGAAGGAAGATGTCGGTAAATGACCAAGTAACAAGACTGAGGAAAACAGAAGGGGCATATACAGAAAGCGACAAGGAAATCTGCGAGGTACTGAATGCAAAATTCCATGGAGTGTTCACAACCGAGCCTGAGCAGCTCCCTTTGTTAGAAGAGATTACCCAAGATGAAAGACTATCAGATATAGAGGTGACAGCAGAGGATGTAATGAAACAGTTGACAACACTGGATGCAAATAAAGCTGTTGGACCAGACAAAGTATCACCGTGGATACTTAAAGAGGCAGCGCAGGCTCTCAGCGTGCCTCTGGCAATGATCTTTAATGAGTCACTTATGTCGGGAGAATTGCCCAGTTGCTGGAAGGAGGCAAATGTCGTACCGATTTTCAAAAAAGGTGATAGGGAGGAGGCACTTAACTACAGACCCGTATCACTGACAAGCATCCCCTGCAAAATACTTGAAAGAATAATTAGGCTAAGACTTGTTGAGCACCCTGGAGAGCATTGGGTTTGTAAACAAGCACCAACATGGGTTCTGGACAGGGAAATCATGCCTAACAAACCTTTTAGAATTCTATGATAAAGTAACAAGGATAAGGCAGGACAGAGAAGGCTGGGCAGACTGCATATTTCTTGACTGCCAAAAGGCCTTTGATACGGTACCGCACATGAGACTGCTATACAAACTTGAGAGGCAGGCAGGAGTAAGCGGAAAGGCCCTAGTATGGGTGAAGAACTACCTAACAGGAAGGAGCCAGAGGGTAATGGTAAGGGGCGAAAAGTCGGACTGGCGAACAGTAACAAGTGGAGTACCTCAAGGATCGGTGCTGGGACCAATCCTCTTTCTAATTTACGTAAATGATATGTTTACAGGAGTGGAATCATACATGTCAATGTTTGCAGATGACGCAAAATTAATGAGAAGAGTTGTGACAGACGAGGATTGTAGGATCCTCCAAGAGGACTTAAACAGGCTGCAGAGATGGTCAGGGAAATGGCTACTGGAGTTTAACACCAGTAAATGTAAAGTTATGGAAATGGGATCAAGTGATAGGAGACCAAAGGGACAGTACACAATGAAGGGGAACAGCCTACCTGTAACGATTCGAGAAAGAGACCTGGGAGTGGATGTGACACCTAATCTAACTCCTGAGGCACATATAAATAGGATAACGACAGCAGCGTACTCTACACTGGCGAAAATTAGAACTTCATTCAGAAACCTAAATGAGGAAGCTTTTAGGGCGCTTTACACTGCCTACGTGAGACCCGTCTTAGAGTATGCCGCGCCATCATGGAGCCCCCACCTGAAGAAACACATAAAGAAACTAGAGAAGGTTCAGAGGTTTGCGACGAGGCTTGTCCCAGAGTTACGAGGAATGGGATATGAAGAGCGGCTGAAGGAACTGAACCTTACGACACTAGAGAAAAGAAGGGAGAGAGGAGATATGATAGGGACATATAAAATACTCAGGGAAATTGACAAAGTGGAAATAGATGAAATGTTCACACGTAATAATAACAGAACGAGGGGACATGGGTGGAAACTGGAAACTCAGATGAGTCACAGAGATGTTAGGAAGTTTTCTTTTAGCGTGAGAGTAGTAGAAAAATGGAATGCACTTGGGGAACAGGTTGTGGAAGCAAATACTATTCATACTTTTAAAACTAGGTATGATAGGGAAATGGGACAGGAGTCATTGCTGTAAGCAACCGATAGCTAGAAAGGCGGGATCCAAGAGTCAATGCTCGATCCTGCAAGCACATATAGGTGAGTACATATAGGTGAGTACACACACACATCTGAAGAAGCATATAATGAAACTGGAAAAGGTTCAGAGGTTTGCAACGAGACTCGTCCCAGAGCTACGAGGGATGGGGTATGAGGAGCGCCTGAGGGAACTGTGCCTTACGACACTAGAAAGAAGAAGGGAGAGGGGGGACATGATAGGAAACGTATAAGATACTCAGAGGATTGACAGAGTGGACATAGACGAAATGTTCACACGGAATAGTAACAGAACGAGGGGACATGGATGGAAGCTTGAAACTCAGATGAGTCACAGAGATGTTAGGAAGTTTTCTTTTAGCGTGAGAGTAGTGGGAAAATGGAATGCACTTCAGGAACAGGTTGTGGAAGCAAATACTATTCATAATTTTAAAACCAGGTATGATAGGGAAATGGGACAGGAGTCATTGCTGTAAACACCCGATGCTCGAAAGGCGGGATCCAAGAGTCAATGCTCGATCCTGCAGACACAACTAGGTGAGTACACACACACACACACACACACACACACACACACACACACACACACACACACACACACACACACACACACACACACACACACAGGGTTCAGGGATGACACGGGTTCAGGGATGACATGCCTCACAGGGTTACTTGAATTCTATGACCAGGCAACAAAAATTAGGCAAGAAAGAGAAGGGTGGGCAGACTGCATATTTTTGGATTGTCAGAAAGCCTTTGACACAATACTACACAAGAGGCTAATGAAAAAGCTGGAGATACAGGCTGGAGTGAAAGGGAAGGTACTCCATTGGATAAAGGAGTACGTAAGCAACAGGAGACAACGAGTCAGTGTGAGGGGTGAGGTCTCAGATTAGCGAGACGTTACAAGTGGAGTCCCGCAGGGGTCAGTCCTTGGACCTATACTGTTTCAGATATATGTAAATGATCTCCCAGAGGGTATAGACTCGTTTCTCTCAATGTTTGCCGATGATGCAAAAATTATGAGGAGGATTGACACTGAGGATGATATTAGGAGGCTACAAGATGACCTAGACAGACTGAATGAATGGTCCAACAAATGGCTGTTGAAGTTCAACCCGAGTAAATGCAAAGTAATGAAACTAGGCGGTGGAAACAGGAGGCCAGACACAGGATACAGAATAGGAGATGAAGTACTTCATGAAACGGACAGAGAGAAAGATCAATGAGTTGATATCACACCAAACCTGTCTCCTGAAGCCCACATAAAAAGAATAACGTCTGCGGCATATGCGAGGCTGGCTAACATCAGAACAGCGTTCAGGAACCTGTGTAAGGAATCATTGAGAATCTTGTACACCACATATGTAAGACCAATCCTGGAGTATGTGGCCCCTGTATGGAGCCCGTACCTTGCCAAGCACAAGACGAAGCTGGAAAAAGTCCAAAGGTATGCCACTAGACTAGTCCCAGAACTAAGAGGCATGAGTTACGAGGAAAGGCTGCGGAAAATGCACCTTACGACACTGGAAGACAGAAGAGTAAGGGGAGACATGATCACTACCTACAAAATCCTCAGGGGAATTGACAGGGTATACAAGGATAAACTATTCAACATTGGTGGTACACGAACAAGGGGACACAGGTGGAAACTGAGTACCCACATGAGCCACAGGGACGTTAGAAAGAACTTTTTCGGTGTCAGAGTAGTTTACAGATAGAATGCATTAGGCAGTGATGTGGTGGAGGCTGACTCCATACACAGTTTCAAATGTAGATATGATAGATCCCAGTAGGCTCAGGAACCTGTGCACCAGTTGATTGACAGTTGAGAGGCGGGACCAAAGAGGCAGAGCTCAACCCCCGCAAGCACAAATAGGTGAGTATAAATAGGTGAGTACACACACACACACACACACACACACACACACACACACACACACACACACACACACACACACACACACACACACACACACACACACACACACATACACACACAAGCCAGCACACACAAAGAACCAACAAGAATGAGAGAAGAAGATGAACCAGCAATGCTTGATTTGATATTTACCCTAAATGAGTGGGATATAAGAGAAGTAAGATGGAAGCGCCCTTGGGAATGAGTGACCACAGTGTATTGAACTTTGAGTACCTGGTAGAGCTAGGACTTATCTCCCCCAAAAAAAGAACTAGGAATCAAAAGGCTGGCATACCGAAAGGGGAATTATGAACAGATGAGAAGTTTCCTAAGTGAAATACCTTGGGACACAGACCTCAGAGATAAGTCTGTACAGGGTATGATGGACTATGTTACCAAAAAGTGTCAGGAGGCAGTAAACAGGTTCATCCCGGCCCAAAGGGAAAAATCCGAGAAGCAACAGAAGAATCCATGGTATAATAGGGCATGTATGGAAGCGAAGAAACTGAACAAAAAGGCGTGGAGGAACTTCCGGAATAACAGAACACCAGAAAGCAGAGAGAGATACCAAAGAACCAGGAATGAGTATGTCAGGGTGAGAAGAGAAGCAGAGAAAAGTTTTGAAAATGATATAGCAAACAAAGCCAAGACCGAACCAAAGCTACTCCACAGTCACATCAGAAGGAAAACAATAGTGAAAGAACAGGTATTGAAACTTCGAACAGGCAAGGACAGGTATACAGAGAATGACAGAGAGGTGTGTGAAGAACTCAACAAGAGGTTCCAGGAGGTCTTCACAATAGAACAAGGTGAGGTCACTGTGCTAGGAGAATGGGAGGTAAACCAGGCAGCCTTGGAAGAGTTCGAAATTACGAGAGAGGAGATCAAGAGTCACCAGCTGGATCTGGATGTTAGAAAGGCTGTTGGTCCAGATGGGATCTCACCATGGATACTGAAAGAGTGTGCAGAGGCACTTTGCTTGTCACTCTCCATAGTGTATAGTAAGTCACTGGAGATGGGAGACCAACCAGAAATATGGAAGACGGCGAATGTGGTCCCAATATACAAAAAGGGCGACAGGCATGAGGCACTGAACTACAGGCCAGTGTCCTTGACTTGTATGCCATGCAAGGTGATGGAGAAGATCGTGAGAAAAAACCTGGTAACACATCTGGAGAGAAGGGACTTCGTGACAAATCGCCAACATGGGTTCAGGGAGGGTAAATCTTGCCTTACAGGTTTGATAGAATTCTACAATCAGGTGACAAAGATTAATCAAGAAAGAGAGGGCTGGGCGGACTGCATTTTCTTGGATTGTCGGAAAGCCTTTGACACAGAACCGCATAAGAGGCTGGTACATAAGCTGGAGAGACAGGCAGGTGTAGCTGGTAAGGTGCTCCAGTGGATAAGGGAGTATCTAAGCAATAGGAAGCAGAGAGTTACGGTGAGGGGTGAGACCTCCGATTGGCGTGAAGTCACCAGTGGAGTCCCACAGGGCTCTGTACTCGGTCCTATCTTGTTTCTGATATATGTAAATGATCTCCCGGAGGGTATCGATTCATTTCTCTCAATGTTTGCGGACGATGCTAAAATTATGAGAAGGATTAAAACAGAAGAGGACTGTTTGAGGCTTCAAGAAGACCTAGACAAGGTGAAGGAATGGTCGAACAAATGGTTGTTAGAGTTTAACCCAACCAAATGTAATGTAATGAAGATAGGTGTAGGGAGCAGGAGGCCAGATACAAGGTATCATCTGGGAGAGGAAATTCTTCAGGAGTCAGAGAAGGAAAAAGACTTGGGGGTTGATATCACGCCAGACCTGTCTCCTGCAGCACATATCAAGAGGATAACATCAGCGGCATATGCCAGGCTGGCCAACATACGAACGGCATTCAGAAACTTGTGTAAAGTATCATTCAGAACTTTGTATACCAC
>NW_025570924.1:17500-89753 GCF_020424385.1 Procambarus clarkii
GAAAATGGGATCAGGTGATAGGAGACCAAAGGGACAGTACACAATGAAGGGGAACAGCCTACCTGTGACGACGCGAGAAAGAGACCTGGGTGTGGACGTAACACCTTATCTAACTCCTGAGGCACATATAAATAGGATAACGACAGCAGCGTACTCTACACTGGCAAAAGTTAGAACATCATTCAGAAACCTAAGTGAGGAGGATTTTATGGTACTTTACACTGCCTACGTGAGACCGGTCTTAGAGTATGCCGCGCCATCATGGAGTCCCCACCTGAAGAAACACCTAAGGAAACTGGAAAAGGTTCAGAAGGTTTGAGTTACCAGGGATAGGATATGAAGAGCGCCTGAAGGCACTGAACCTTGCGAAGGTTCAGTTCCTTCCTAGAAAAAAGAAGGGAGAGGGGGGGGATATGATAGGATCGTATAAAATACTCAGGGGAATTGACAAAATAGGAAATAGATAAAATGTTCACACGTAATAGTAACAGAACAAGAGGACATGGGTGGAAGCTGGCAACTCAGATGAGTCACAAAGATGTTAGGAAGTTTTTTTTTTAGCGTGAGAGTAGTGGAAAAATGGAATGCACTTAAGGAGCAGGTTGTGGAAGCAAACTTTCTTCATTATTTTAAAACTAGATATGATAGGGAAATGGGACCGGAGTCATTGTTGTAAACAACCTATGTCTAGAAAGGCGGGATCCAAGAGCCAGTGCTTGATCCTGCAGGCACAAATAGGTGACTACACACACACACACACACGCACATGCGTTCAGGGACGGCAAGTCCTGCCTCACAAGATTAAATGAATTCTACGATCAGGCAGCAAAAATCAGGCAAGAAAGAGAAGGGTGGGCAGACTGCATATTTTTTTGGGATTGCCAGAAAGCCTTTGACACAGTACCACACCAGAGACTAGTGAAAAAGCTGGAGATGCAGGCTGGAGTGAAAGGGAAGGTACTCCATTGGATAAAGGAGTACCTAAGCAACAGAAGACAGCGAATCACTGTGAGGGGTGAGGTCTCAGATTGGCGAGACGTTACAAGTGGAGTCCCGCAGGGGTCAGTCCTTGGACCTATACTGTTTCTGATATATGTAAATAATCTTGTCAGAGGGTATAGAATAGGTCCTCTCATTCTTTGCTGATGATGCAAATATAGAATGGATCACAAGCAAGGCAAGTGAACTTAGTGAAAGAGCACAAGAAGTGAACCTGGATGTAATTGGACTCATGGAAACAAAACCCTCAGGAATCATAACGAACGTGGTGTTTCCCCCAGGGCTACACTGTGTTAAGGAAAGAGAGGGAAAGAAGGATGAGGAAGCGGAGTGGCTCTACTGATGAGATAGAAATGGAGTTTCGAGAAGATGATTATTTTGGGCTGCGAGGGGTTCAGAGACTTCATAACAGACACCATGACAATGGGAGGACCAAGAATAGTAGTAGCAGTGATATATAACCCTCCACCCAATGACAGAAGACCAAGGCAAGAGCATAACAGAAACAACATGGCAGTTAACACTATAATTGAAAGGTCAGCCTCTGCTGCCTGTAGAAGTCTCATCTGTTCATCATGGTGGACTTCAATCATGGAAGGATAGACTGGGAGAACAAGGAACCGCATGGAGGAGCGGAAACATGGAGAACTAAACTTTTGGAAGTGGCGACAAGGAACTCTTTAAGTCAGCATGTCAAGGAACCACAAGAATGAAAGGCAACAATGAACCAGCGAGACTCGACCTAGTCATCACTCTGAAAGACTCCAACATAGGGGAAATTGGTGTTGAAGCCCCCGTGGGAATGAGCGGTCACAGTGTACTGATGATTGAGTATCTGGTCGAAGTAGGGTTAAGGTACTCAAGGAAGGGACCAGAAAACAAAAGGTTGGCATTTCAAAAAAGAAACTATGAGGATATAAGAAAATTTCTAATATATATAGCTTGGGAAACAGCTCAGAGAAAAGACGGCCCAAGGCATGATGGACTACGTCACTCACAAGTGTAAGGAGGCAGCAGACAAGTTTGTCCCAGTCCAAAACGAAAAAAACGAAATGCAGACAAGTAACCCATGGTGTAATAAGAGATGTAAGCCTGCAAAGCAATAAGTACAAGGGCTTTTAGAAACTGTTGAAATAACAGGACACTTGAGAGCAGAGAAAGATACCAGAGTGCCAGGAATGAATATGTCAGGATGAGAAGAGGCAGGATGAGAGAGGCAGAAAAACAATACGAAAATGAAATCGCAAGCAAGGCAAAGACTCAACCCAAACTGCTGCACAGCCACATCAGGAGAAAAACATCAGCGAAGGAACAGGTAATGAGACTGAGGATAGGGGCAGACGGATTCACTACAAACGACAAGGAAGTGCGCGAGGAACACAATAAGAAATTCCAGAAGGTCTTCACAATAGAGCAAGGAGAAGTTTCAGAGATAAGAGAGGGAATATCTAGCCAGACACCACTAGAGGAGTTTGTGATTACCAGTGGGGAGGTGAGGAAACATCTGCTAGAGTTGGAAGTGACAAAGGCTATAGGCCCGGATGAAATCTCACCATGGACACTAAAGGAAGGAGCAGAAGCTCTGTGCCTGCCACTCTCCATAGTGTATAACATATCACTGGTAACAGGTGAACTGTCAAAAATTTGGAAGATGGCTAATGTAGTCCAGATATACAAGAAGGGTGATAGACAGTAGGCACTGAACTACAGGTCAGTGTCCCTAACTTGCATACCTTGTAAGATGATGGAGAAGATTTGAGAAAAAAGCTAGTGGAACATCTGAAACGAAAGAACTTTGTAACACAACTTCAATTTCGGTTCAGGGATGGCATATCATGCATCACAGGTTTAATTGAATTCTACGACCAGGCAACAAAAATCATGCAAAAAAGAGCAAGGTGAGAAGACTACATATTTTTGGATTGCCAGAAAGCCTTTGACATAGTACCACACAAGAGACTGGTGCACAAGCTGGAGGTGCAGGTAGGAGTGAAAGGGAAGGTACTCCATTGGATAAGGGAGTACCTAAGCAACAGAAGACAGCGAGTCAGTGTGAGGGGTGAGGCCTCAGATTGGCGAGACGTTACAAGTGGAGTCCCGCAGGGTTCAGTCCTTGGACCCATACTGTTTCTGATAAATGTAAATGATCTCCCAGAGGGTATAGACTCGTTTCTCTCAATGTTTACTGGTGATGCAAAAATTATGAGGAGGATTGAAACAGAGGATGATAGTAGGAGGCTACAAGATGACCTAGACAGACGGAGTGAATGGTCCAACAAATGGCTGCTAAAGTTCAATCCAAGTAAATGCTGAAACTAGGCGGTGGAAACAGGCCAGACACAGGATACAGAATAGGAGATGAAGTACTTCATGAAACGGACAAAGAGAAAGATCTAGGAGTTGATATCACACCAAAACCTGTCTCCTGAAGCTGTAACACCACTCTATTGTAACACCACTAAAATGTACCACTATACTGGAACACCACTATATGTACACACTACTGATCCTGAGTAACACTTCCTCATCGGTTGCACTTGATAACACTGTTATGAGCTGACATATGATGGTTACACCGGAACAAAGGTACACCGCCAATAAGGAAATGCTAACACAAAGATTAAATACGCTGCCACCATCTGCCTTTGACCATTGAAATTATATCAAGCAACGAGGCAAGAAACATTGCTTGACTAGGAGAGTACTTTCTATGACTGTCATTAATTTTGAAAACGGTTGTCAGCCACTATATCCAAAAGGCTAAGAGGATTCAACAATTGACACAGACGGGAAATTTCACGTAAGTTTATTGAGACCAAAATTATGTCAATCACCAATTATAAATCCTACTCTAATCACTGGCAAAAAGTTAAGAAATTTGGACATGGAACAAAAAACTCAGAGATCACACACATTACCTTAAGATATCCGTCTCTCCCTGGCTGAGATGTTCTTCACAGCCCCGCTCTCGATCCCGGTGTACCGCCCTCTGCCCTCCTATGTTCCTACAGGCCCTCTATATACAACCCCCACAGGGGGGAGGGGGAGATCTGCTGTTGCTACCCACCAAAAGTGTACAAACACTCAAGAAATATTTCAAAAAGCTTGTTTGACATTCACCCTACACTCTTCAAGAGAGGAGTTATTAATTACGTGTGTGACTGACCTCTGACCTGGCCAAAAGGGGGAGATCCAGGGATGTTTACACATAAGAATCTGGAGTCTAATTTCCTTGCATGAAATATTACATACTTGAAACTATGCTGACTAAGACTAACCCAGGAATTTTTAATCAATATACAAGATAAACCGGAGGTCATCTGGGCTGACCTCTTGGAGAAGGCTTCCCTGGGTGTGAACTCTAAGGGGGGGGAGGTCCTTATGAGTTCCGAGGAAAGGCTACGGGATATGCACCTTACGACACTGGAATATAGAAGAGTAAGGGGGGACATGATCACAACCTACCAAATCTTCAGGGGAATCGACCGGGTAGACAAGGATAAACTATTCAACACGGGTGGTACGCGAACAAGGGGACATAAGTGGAAACTGAGTACCCACATGAGCCACAGGGACGTTAGAAAGAACTTTTTCAGTGTCAGAGTAGTTAGTAGACGGAATGCTGTAGCGAGTTAATCTTATACTCTCTCCATTATCTCATTATCTTAATAGCATAACTAATTGGCACTAATTACAGAAGCTATAATCCTTTCCCCAATTACAGGTAATGCTCGTCTCACCCTGTTGGAGGGAGCTGAGGTGTAATCACCATATATACAAGCGATATGATGAATATCGCACAGTACAATCTCCAGTCAAGAATGTAGTACTCGGCGTGGGCAGTTCTAAGTGACCCAAGACGCTACAGCTACGACACAGAGCAGAAAGCAGACTACGACCGCATCCAGCTACAACACTCGCTCCCCGAGTTCAGACACTCGCAATTCCCAATCGAGCCGCCACGCTCTCCCGCATACAGCTCCACGACTCCGGCCACACTCAGCTCTCTGCTCTGCTCCAGGCTCCGTCTTAACGTCTACGACACTGCTGTATCCAGGACTACTAAATAAATATGAAACTCACTAAACACTGTGTATCTAATCAACTCAACAACGTAACACAATCGTACGTTACAATGCATTAGGCAGTGATGTGGTGGAGGCTGACTCCATACACAGTTTCAAGTGTAGATATGATAAGAGCCCAGTAGGCTCAGGAATCTGTACACCAGTTGATTGACAGTTGAGAGGCGGGACCAAAGAGCTAGAGCTCAACCCCCGCAAACACAAATAGGTGAGTACACAGTAAACATGCAACAACACTTGACCTGGCCACCTCCCCTGACCTGGTCACCTCACCTCACCTGGCCACCTCACCTGACCTGGCCACCTCACCTCACCTGGCCACCTCACCTCACCTGGCCACCTCACCTCACCTGGCCACCTCACCTCACCTGGCCACCTCACCTGACCTGGCCACCTCCCCTGACCTGGCCACCTCCCCTGACCTGGCCACCTCACCTGACCTGGCCACCTCACCTGACCTGGCCACCTCACCTGACCTGGCCACCTCCCCTGACCTGGCCACCTCCCCTGACCTGGCCACCTCACCTGACCTGGCCACCTCCCCTGACTTGGCCACCTCACCTCACCTGGCCACCTCACCTCACCTGGCCACCTCACCTCACCTGGCCACCTCACCTCACCTGGCCACCTCACATCACCTGGCCACCTCACCTCACCTGGCCACCTCACCTCACCTGGCCACCTCATCTCACCTGGCCACCTCACCTCACCTGGCCACCTCACCTCACCTGGCCACCTCATCTCACCTGGCCACCTCACCTCACCTGGCCACCTCACCTGGCCACATCACCTCACCTGACCACCTCAACTCACCTGACCGCCTCACCTCACCTGGCCACCTCACCTCACCAGGCCACTTCACCTCACCTGGCCACCTCACCTCACCTGGCCACCTCACCTGGCCACCTCACCTGGCCACATCACCTCACCTGACCACCTCACCTGGCCACCTCACCTCACCTAGCCACCTCATCTCACCTGGCCACCTCATCTCACCTGGCCACCTATATAGGTGGACCTTATTTAGGTTCCTGAATGATGCTTTAACTTTAGCAGCATAGAGTATGCTGCTGACGTTATGCTATTTCTGAGCCTCTGGAGTTAGGTTAGGTGTTATGTGCACTCCCAGGTCTTCTCTAGTCGCTATAGGGAGGCAGTTTTCCTTTAATGTCTACTCTTCCTTTAATCTCCTGGCACCTAATCCTATTCCCATCGCTTTACACTTGCTCATGTTGAACTCCAGTAGCCATTTCTAGGTCCAACTCTAAGGATTGTTTAAGTCATGTTGGAGAACCTTACAATACTTATCTCTTACAACTTTTCTCATTAATTATGTTGGTCTGCAAACATCGCCATGTAGGTCTCGCCTCCTGAAGTTAGTGTTTACACACACGAGACACAACGGGGGTCCAGCACCTGCCCGTACGGCACTCCTGGTGTAACCCTCCGCCAGTCCCACATCTTGCCCCTTACCTACCAACGTTTAGGCTATCTTGTGGAAGTTCCGGGGATCAACGTCCACCACGGCCCAGTCTTCGACTAGGCCTGCCGGTTGGTGGTGTAGTCAACTAGGCTGTTTTACACTGCTCGCAGGCTTTAACAAGCCTTACTGTCACTCTCTGGCTCCTATCTCTTAGGTACTTATGTAGCCATGTTAGTCATTTTCCCGCTTACTCCCGCCTGTCTCTCGAGTTTGTGTAATAATCTGGTGTGAGGCACTGAATCAAAGGCTTTTTGACAGTCCAGAAAGACACAATCTGCCTAACCTTCTTTGTCCTGCTCTATTTTCTTTATCATAGAGCCCCGGTAGGTTGGTTAGGAGTGATTTTGCTTCCCTAGAGCCATGCTGATGACGGTCTGCCTTTGTAAGAGTCTCTAGATGAGTAACTAGTCTGATTCTCATTATTCCTTCAAGCACTTTCCAAGGGATGCTTGTCAGAGTCACAGGTTGGTAGTTCAGTGCCTTTTCTCTAGCTCCTTTCTTGAAAACTGATACTAACTGCATTTGCCTTCTTCCAGCAGCTAGGCAATTCTCCGTTTGTAAGTGCCTCTTCTAACGTCCACGGTGATACGCTGTCTGGTCCACCTGCTTTAGTTGCATCCAGTGTATTCTGCTGTTTCATTACCTCTTCTGTTCTCACCTCTATATGTGATCCTATTATAGTTTACCCGATATATGTCTCTCATTTAGGGTAATCTCTTCTAACAATGGGAGCTGCTCAGGCTCGGTTGGGAACACTCCATGGAAATTAGGGTTCAACACCTCACAGATTTCCATATTCTGTGTGTGTGTGTGTGTGTGTGTGTGTGTGTGTGTGTGTGTGTGTGTGTGTGTGCGTGTGTGTGTGTGTGTGTGTGTGTGTGTGTGTGTGTGTGTGTGTGTGTGTGTGTGTGTGTGTGTGTGTGTGTGTGTGTGTGTGTGTGTGTGTGTGTGTGTGTGTGTGTGTGTGTGTGTGTGTGTGTGTGTGTGTGTGTGTGTGTGTGTGTGTGTGTGTGTGTGTGTGTGTATGTGTGTGTGTGTGTGCGTGTGTGTGTGTGTGTGTGTGTGTGTGTGTGTGTGTGTGTGTGTGTGTGTGTGTGTGTGTGTGTGTGTGTGTGTGTGTGTGTGTGTGTGTGTGTGTACTCACCTAGTTATGCTATCAGGGGTTGAGTTTTGTCTCTTTGGTCCCGCGTCTCAACCGTTAATCAACTGGTGAGTTGATTGTGTCACCAGGCTGACAGTGATTGTCACCAGGCTGACATTGTCACCAGGCTGACAGTGTGTGTCACCAGGCTGACAGTGTGTGTCACCAGGCTGACAGTGTGTGTCACCAGGCTGACAGTGTGTGTCACCAGGCTGACAGTGTGTGTCACCAGGCTGACAGTGTGTGTCACCAGGCTGACAGGTTCCAGAGCCTATTGGGCTCTATCATATCTACACTTGAAACTGTGTATGGAGTCAGCCTCCACCACATCACTGCCTAATGCATTCCATTTGTCAACCACTCTGACACTAAAAAAAAATCTTTCTAATGTATGTGTACGTGTGTGTGTGTGTGTGTACTCACCTAGTTGTGCTTGCGAGGGTTGAGCTCTGGCTCAACCTGGTCGATGTCAACCTCAACAACTCTGGCTGGGTGTGTGTGTGTGTGTGTGTGTGTGTGTGTGTGTGTGTGTGTGTGTGTGTGTGTGTGTGTGTGTGTGTGTGTGTGTGTGTGTGTGTGTGTGTGTGTGTGTGTGTGTGTGTGTGTGTGTGTGTGTGTGTATGTGTGTGTGTGTGTATGTGTGTGTGTGTGTATGTATGTGTGCGTGTGTGTGTGTTAGAGGAGAAGAGAACGTGTGAGCGCGTATGGAAGAGAGAGGACAGGTGAGGGCAGGTGTTGTTGAACACCTGCCCTCACCTGAGGCCTGGCAGCTGCCTCTGCCCCTCTCCTGTCGCCTCAGCCGCACCCTCCACACCTTCACCAATCTTTACTTGCTTGTGGTGTCTGTACTCACCTAGTTGTGCTTGCCGGGGTTGAGCTCTGGCTCTTTGGTCCCGCCTCTCAACTGTCAATCAACTGGTGTACAGATTCCTGAGCCTATTGGGCTCTATTATATTCTATCATATCTAAATCTGAAACTGTGTATGGAGTCAGCCTCCACCACATCACTTCCTAATGCATTCCATCCATTAATTACTCTGACACTGAAAAAATCTTTCTAATGTCTCTGTGGCTCATCTGGGTACTAAGTTTCCACCTGTGTCCCCTTGTTCGTGTCCCACCCGTGCTGAAAAGTTTGTCTTTGTCCACCCTGTCAATTCCCCTGAGAATTTTATAGGTGGTTATCATGTCTCCCCTTACTATTCTGTTTTCCAGGGACGTGACGTTCAACTCCTTCAGCCTTTCCTCGTAGCTCAATCCTCTCAGTTCCGGGACGAACCTGGTGGCACACCGCTCTAACTTTGTCTTGTGTTTAACTAGGTATGGACTCCAGGTTGGAGCTGCATAGTCCAGGATTGGTCTGACATAAGTGATATACAGGGTTTTGAACGATTCCTTACTCAAGTTTCTAAAGGCAGTTCTTATGTTGGACACCCTAGTATATGCCTCTGATGATATTCTTTTGATGTGGGCCTCTGGGGACAGGTTCGGTGTGATGTAAACCCCAAGATCTTTCTCTCTATTTGACTCTTGCAGGATTTCACCTCCCAAATGGTACCTTGTGTTCAGCCTCCTGCTCCCTTCGCCTAATTTCATTACCTTACACTTTCCTGAGTTGAACTTTAGCAGCCATTTTCTAGACCATTCCTCCAGTTTGCCCAGGTCATCCTGTAGTCTCTGTCTGTCTTCATCTGTCTTGATTCTTCTCATAATTTTTGCATCATCAGCAAACATCGAGAGAATGAGTCTATACCCTCCGGAAGATCGTTTACATATATTAGAAACAGGATGGGTCCAAGTACTGAGCCCTGTGGGACTCCGCTGGTGACATCTCGCCACTCTGATGTCTCCCCCCTCACAGTTACTCACTGTTTCCTGTTGCTTAGGTACTCCCTTATCCACTGGAGCACCTTCCCTTTTACTCCTGCCTGTTGCTCCAACTTTTTTAACAGCCTTTGATGGGGTACTGTGTCAAAGGCTTTCTGGCAGTCCAGGAAAATGCAGTCGGCCCACCCTTCTCTTTCCTGCCTAATTTTAGTTGTCTGGTCATAGAATTTAATTAAACATGTGGGGCACGATTCAACATCTCTGAACCCATGCTCGTGGTGTGTTACAAAGCTATTTCCCTCCAGATGCTCTACGAGACTTTTCCTCACGATCTTCTCCATCACCTTGCATGGTATCATGGTATACAAGTTAGGGAAACTGGCCTGTTGTTCAGTGCTTCTTGCCTGTCCCTCTTCTTGTATATTGGGACTACGTTAGCTGTCTTCCAACTTTCTGGTAGGTCTCCTGTTTCCAGTGACCTGTTGTACACCATAGAGAGTGGCACACTTAGTGCTTCTGCACCTTCCTTTTGTATCCATGGTGAGATTCTATCAGGCCCAACAGCCTTTGTCACATCTAGCTCCAGCAGACACCTTTTGACCTCATCACTGGTGAGGTCAAATTCCTCCAAGGTTGCTTGGCTTGCCTCATCCTCATTTAGTGCAGAGGCTTCTCCTTGTTCTATTGTGAAGACCTCCTGGAATCTCTTGTTGAGTTCTTCACACACCTTGTCATTCTCTGTGTATCTGTTCTCCCCTTTTCTCAGTTTCATCACTTGTTCCTTCACTGCTGTTCTCCTCCTGATGTGGCTGTAGAGCAGCGTTGGTTGGGTCTTGGCTTTACTCGCGATGTCATTTTCATACTGTCTCTCTGCTTCCCTCCTCACTCTGAGGTACTCATTCCTGGCCCTCTGGTATCTCTCCCTGCTCTCCGGTGTTCTGTTATTCCTGCAGTTTCTCCATGTTCTTTTACTCATTTGCTTCACTACCTTACATTCCTGGTTGAAACATGGATTTTTATGTTGTTTTTCGTTTTTCTCCTTTTGGACGGGGATAAACTTATCTGCAGCTTCCTGGCACTTCTGGGTGACATAGTGCAGCATATCCTGTCCAGTCTTGTCTCTAAGATCTGTTTCCCATGGTATTCCCCTTAGGAAGTTCCTCATCTCGTCATATTTCCCTCTTTGGTAATTTAGTCTTTATCTCTTCTGATCCCAACCTTCGATAGGTTATTCCTACCTCCACCAAGTACTTAAATGTCAATACATTGTGGTCACTCATTCCTATGGGGGCTTCAAATTTGACTTCCCTTATTTCAGACTCATTCAGGGTGAATATCAAGTCGAGTCTAGCTGGTTCATCATTGACTCTTGCTCTTGTGGGTTCCCTGACGTGCTGACTTAGAAAGTTCCTTGTTGCCACTTCCAAGAGTAGCTCTCCATGTATCTGCACCTCCATGTGGGTCCCCATTCTTCCAGTCTATCTTTCCATGGTTGAAATCGCCTATGATTAAGAGCCTTGAGCCATTCCTGCAGGCAACTGAAGCTGCTCTCTCTATTATATTATTGGTTGCCATGTTGTTCCTATCAAACTCCTGTCTAGGTCTTCAATCATTTAGAAGAGGGTTGTAAATGACTACCACTATTATCTTAGGTCCACCCATTGTTATAGTTCCTTATACACTCCTCCACCTCCTCTCCCTTCCCCTCGTTCCTTACTATATAGTAGTCCTTTGGAAACACAGCATCTCGTATGACTGCTGACAATTTTGTTTTTTGCAAAGGGTGAAAGAAACTCTGCCCATCGTTTCTCGCCGGCGCCCGGGATCGAACCCGGGACCACAGGATCACGTGTCAAGCGTGCTGTCCGCTCGGCCGGCCGGCTCCCTTCCGGCACTGTATGAGTGTGTGTGTTTGTGTGTGTGTGTGTGTGTGTGTGTGTGTGAGTATTCACCTAGTTAAATTCACCTAGTTGTGCTTGCGAGGTTTGAGCTTTGCTCTTTCGGCCCGTCTCTCAACTGTCAATCAACTGTTTACTAACTACTTTTTTTTACACACCACAAACACACACACACCCCAGGAAGCAGCCCGTGACAGCTGACTAACTCCCAGGTACCTATTTACTGCTAGGTAATTGGGGCATTCAGGGTGAAAGAAACTTTGCCCATTTGTTTCTACCTGGTGCGGGAATCGAACCCGCGCCACAGAATTACGAGTACAGCGCGCTATCCACCAGGCTACCAAGCCCCGTGTGTGTGTGTGTGTGTGTGTGTGTGTGTGTGTGTGTGTGTGTGTGTGTGTGTGTGTGTGTGTGTGTGTGTGTGTGTGTGTGTGTGTGTGTGTGTGTGTGTGTGTGTGTGTGTGTGTGTGTGTGTGTGTGTGTGTGTGTGTGTGTGTGTGTGTGTGTGTGTGTGTGTGTGTGTGTGTGTGTGTGTGTGTGTGTGTGTGTGTGTGTGTGTGTGTGTGTGTGTGTGTATTTACTATCTGTGACTGTTCCCATAGTTCACAGATGTTGCAAGATCCCAGCAGGCCGTTGTTGTCTCAGGTTGCACATTGTATACTTAAATTACACCCAAGATGCACGACGAAGCCTTGATGTCACTCACAAGCCACGAGACGTCAATGACGTCACTAGTAAACAAGAAGTGAAGTCACGGGTACGGGTCTGAATACCCTTGTAGCTGACTGAATACCCTTGTAGCTGACTGAACACCCTTGTAGCTGACTGAACACCCTTGTAGCTGACTGAACACCCTTGTAGCTGACTGAACACCCTTGTAGCTGACTGAACACCCTTGTAGCTGACTGAACACCCTTGTAGCTGACTGAACACCCTTGTAGCTGACTGAACACCCTTGTAGCTGACTGAACACCCTTGTAGCTGACTGAACACCCTTGTAGCTGACTGAACACCCTTGTAGCTGACTGAACACCCTTGTAGCTGACTGAACACCCTTGTAGCTGACTGAACACCCTTGTAGCTGACTGAACACCCTTGTAGCTGACTGAACACCCTTGTACTTGTAGCTGAACACCCTTGTACTGACTGAACACCCTTGAACATAGCTGACTGAACGACTCTTGTACCTGACTGAACACGCTTTTAGCTGACTGAACACCCTTGTAGCTGACTGAACACCTCTGTAGCTGACTGAACAGCCTTGTAGCTGACTGAACACTTATAGCAAACTAGTAGCTGACTGAACACCCTTGTAGCTGACTGAACACCCTTGTAGCAGACTGAACACTCTTTGTTGCTGACTGAACAAACTTGTAGCTGATTGATCACTCTTTGTAGCTGACTGAACAACCTTGTAGCTGACTGAACACTCTTTGTAGCTAACTGAACACCCTTGTAGCTGACTGAACACCCTTGTAGCTGATTGAACACCCTTGTAGCTGACTGAACACCCTTAGTAGCTGACTGAACACCCTTGTAGCTGACTGAACACCCTTGTAGCTGACTGAACACCCTTGTAGCTGACTGAACACCCTTGTAGCTGACTGAACACCTTAGTATCTGACTGAACACCATAGTAGGTGAATGAAAACTCTTGTAGCTGACTAAAATCCCTTGTAGCTGACTGAACACGCTTGTAGCAGACTGAACACCCTTGACTGCAGCTGCCTGGAACTCACCCTTGTAGCTGACTGAACACTCTTGTAGCAGACTGAACACCCTTGTAGCTCACTGAACACCCTTGTAGCTGACTGAACACCCTTGTAGCTGACTGAACACCCTTGTAGCTGACTGAACACCTTTTAGCTGACTGAACACCCTTGTAGCTGACTGAACACCCTTGTAGCTGACTGAACACTCTTTGTAGCTGACTGAACACCCTTGTAGCTGACTGAACACCCTTGTAGCTGACTGAACACCCTTGTAGCTGACTGAACACCCTTGTAGCTGACTGAACACTCTTGTAGCTGACTGAACACCCTTGTAGCTGACTGAACACCCTTGTAGCTGACTGAACACTCTTGTAGCTGACTGAACACCCTTGTAGCTGACTGAACACACTTGTAGCTGACTGAACACTCTTGTAGCTCACTGAACACCCTTGTAGCTGACTGAACACTCTTGTAGCTGACTGAACACCCTTGTAACTGACTGAACACCCTTGTAGCTGACTGAACACCCTTGTAGCTGACTGAACACCATTGTAGCTGACTGAACACCCTTGTAGCTGACTGAACACCCTTGTAGCTGACTGAACACCCTTGTAGCTGACTGAACACTCTGAACACCATTGTAGCTGATTGAACACCCTTGTAGCTGACTGAAGACCCTTGTAGCTGACTGAACACCCTTTGTAGCTGACTGAACATCATTATAGCTGACTTGACCACATTTATAGCTGACTGAACACTTTTGTAGCTGACTGAACACCCTTGTAGCTGACTGAACACCCTTGTAGCTGACTGAACACCCTTGTAGCTGACTGAACACCCTTGTAGCTGACTGAACACACTTGTAGCTGACTGAACACCCTTGTACTTGACTGAACAACTTGTAGCTGACTGAACACTTCTAGCTGACTGAACACCCTTGTAGCTGACTGAACACCCTTGTAGCTGACTGAACACCCTTGTAGCTGACTGAACACACTTGTAGCTGACTGAACACCTTTGTAGCTGACTGAACACCCTTGTAGCTGACTGAACACCCTTGTAGCTGACTGAACACCCTTTTGAACAACAACTGACTGACCCTTGTAGCTCACTGAACACCTTTGTAGCTAACTGAACACCCTTGTAGCTGACTGAACACCTTAGTATCTGACTGAACACTCTTCTAGCTGAATGAACACTCTTGTAGCAAACTGAACACCCTTGTAGTTGACTGAACACCCTTGTGGCTGACTGAATACCCTTGTAGCTGACTGAACACTCTTCTAGCTGATTTGAACACCCTTGTAGCTGACTGAACACCCTTGTACTTAACTAAACACCTTTGTAGCTGACTGAACAATCTTGTAGCTGAATGAACACCCTTGAAACTGACTGAACAACCTTGTAGCTTGACTGAGCACTCTTGTAGCTGACTGAACATCTTTGTAGCTGACTAAACACCTTTATAGTTGACTGAGCACCCTTGTAGCTCACTGAACACACAGCTAACTGAACATCTTGTACTGACTGAACACCCTTATAGCTGAATGAACACCCTTGTAGCAAATTGAACACCCTTGTAGCTGACTGAACACCCTTCTGGCTGACTGAATACCTTTGTAGCTGACTGAACACTCTTCTAGCTGATTTAACACCCTTGTAGCTCACTGAACACCCTTTCAGCTGACTGAACACTCTTGAACTTGACTGAACACCCTCGTAGCTAACTGAACACCCATTGTAGCTGATTGAACACTCTTTTAGCTCTCTGAACACTCCTGTAACTTATTGAACACTCTTTTAGCTGACTGAACACCCTTGTAGCTGACTGAACACCCTTGTAGCTGACTGAACACCTTAGTAGCTGACTGAACTCCTTACGAGCTGTCTGAACACGGTTGTAGCTATCTGAACACCCTTGTAGCTGACTGAACACCTTAGTAGCTGACTGAACACTTTAGTAACTTATTGAACACTCTTATAGCTGACTGAACACTCTTGTAGCTGACTAAACACCCTAGTAGCTGACAGAACACCCTTGTACTTTGCTGAACACTCTTGTAGCTGAATGAACACTTTTGTAGCAAACTGAACACTCTTGTAGCTGGCTGAACAACCATGTAGCTGACTGAACACTCGTGTAGCTGACTGAACACCCTTGTACTTGACTCAACACCGTTTTAGCGGGCTGAACACCCTTGTAGCTAACTGAGCACTCTTGTAGCTGAGTGAACACCCTTGTAGCTAACTGAGCACTCTTGTAGCTGACTGAACACCCTTGTAGCTTACTGAACACACTTGTAGCAGACTGAACATTCTTGTAATTGAGTGAACACCCTTGTAGCTGACTGAACACTCTTATAGCTGTCTGAACACACTTGTACTTGACTGAACACCCTTGTACTTGACTGAACATCTTGTAGCTGACTGAACACTTTTCTAGCTGACTGAACACCCTTGTAGCTGACTGAACACCCTTGTAGCTGACTGAACACCCTTGTAGCTTACTGAACACGTTTGCAGCTGACTGAACACCCTTGTAGCTGACTGAACGCACTTGCAACTGACTGAACACCCTAGTACTTGACTGGACACCCTTGTAGGTGACTGAACACCCTTGTAGCAGACTGAACAACCTTGTGGCTGACACAACACCCTTGTGGCTGACTGAACACCCTTGTGGCTGACTGAACACCCTTCTGGCTGACACAACACCCTTGTGGCTGACACAACACCCTTGTGGCTGACACAACACCCTTGTGGCTGACACAACACCCTAGTGGCTGACACAACACCCTTGTGGCTGACACCCTTGTAGCTGACACAACACCCTTGTGGCTGACACAACACCCTTGTAGCTGACTGAACACCCTTGTAGCTGACACAACACCCTTGTAGCTGACACAACACCCTAGTGGCTGACACAACACCCTTGTAGCTGACTGAACACCCTTGTAGCTGACTGAACACCCTTGTAGCTGACTGAACACCCTTGTAGCTGACACAACACCCTAGTGACTGACACAACACCCTTGTAGCTGACACAACACCCTTGTAGCTGACTGAACACCCTTGTGGCTGACTGAACACCCTTGTGGCTGACTGAACACCCTTGTGGCTGACACAACACCCTTGTAGCTGACACAGCACCCTTGTAGCTGACACAACACCCTAGCTGACTGCTGACACAACACCCTTAGTAGCTGACTGAACACCCTTGTAGCTGACACAACACCCTTGTAGCTGACACAACACCCTAGTGGCTGACTGAACACCCTTGTGGCTGACACAACACCCTAGTGGCTGACACAACACCCTAGTGGCTGACACAACACCCTTGTGGCTGACACAACACCCTAGTAACTGACACAACACCCTTGTGTCTGACACAACACCCTAGTGGCTGACTGAACACCCTTGTGGCTGACACAACACCCTTGTGGCTGACACAACACCCTTGTAGCTGACACAACACCCTAGTGGCTGACACAACACCCTTGTGGCTGACACAACACCCTTGTGGCTGACACAACACCCTAGTGGCTGACACAACACCCTTGTGGCTGACACAACACCCTAGCTGTGGCTGACACTGAACACCCTTGTGGCTGACACAACACCCTAGTGGCTGACACAACACCCTTGTGGCTGACACAACACCCTTGTGGCTGATACAACACCCTTGTGGCTGACACAACACCCTAGTGGCTGACACAACACCCTTGTGGCTGACACAACACCCTTGTAGCTGACACAACACCCTTGTGGCTGACACAACACCCTTGTGGCTGACACAACACCCTTGTGGCTGACACAACACCCTTGTGGCTGACACAACACCCTTGTAGCTGACACAACACCTTTGTGGCTGACACAACACCCTTGTAGCTGACACAACACCCTTGTAGCTGACACAACACCCTTCTAGCTGACACAACACCCTACTGGCTGACACAACACCCTTGTAGCTGACACAACACCCTTGTGGCTGACACAACACCCTTGTAGCTGACACAACACCCTTGTAGCTGACACAACACCCTATTGGCTGACACAACACCCTTGTAGCTGACACAACACCCTTGTGGCTGACACAACACCCTTGTGGCTGACACAACACCCTTGTGGCTGACACAACACCCTTCTGGCTGAGACAGCACCCTTGTGGCTGACACAACACCCTAGTGGCTGACACAACACCCTAGTGGCTGACACAATACCCTTGTGGCTGACACAACACCTTTGTGGCTGACACAACACCCTTGTGGCTGACACAGCACCCTTGTGGCTGACACAACACCCTAGTGGCTGACACAACACCCTAGTGGCTGACACAACACCCTTGTGGCTGACACAACAACCTAGTGGCTGACACAACACCCTAGTGGCTGACACAACACCCTTGTAGCTGACACAACACCCTAGTGGCTGACACAACACCCTAGTGGCTGACACAACACCCTTGTGGCTGACACAACACCCTAGTGGCTGACACAACACGCTAGTGGCTGACACAACACCCTTGTGGCTGACACAACACCCTTGTGGCTGACACAACACCCTAGTGGCTGACACAACACCCTTGTGGCTGACACAACACCCTAGTGGCTGACAAAGCACCCTTGTGGCTGACACAACACCCTAGTGGCTGACACAACACCCTAGTCGCTGACACAACACCCTTGTGGCTGACACAACACCCTAGTGGCTGACACAACACCCTTGCGGCTGACACAACACCCTAGTGGCTGACACAACACCCTAGTGGCTGACACAACACCCTAGTGGCTGACACAACACCCTTGTGGCTGACACAACACCCTAGTGGCTGACACAACACCCTAGTGGCTGACACAACACCCTTGTGGCTGACACAACACCCTTGTGGCTGACACAACACCCTTGTGGCTGACACAACACCCTAGTGGCTGACACAACACCCTAGTGGCTGACACAACACCCTTGTGGCTGACACAACACCCTAGTGGCTGACACAACACCCTAGTGGCTGACACAACACCCTTGTGGCTGACACAACACCCTAGTGGCTGACACAACACCCTTGTGGCTGACACAACACCCTAGTGGCTGACACAACAAGCTTGTGGCTGACACAACACCCTAGTGGCTGACACAACACCCTTGTGGTTGACACAACACCCTAGTGGCTGACACAACACCCTAGTGGCTGACACAACACCCTTGTGGCTGACACAACACCCTTGTGGCTGACACAACACCCTTGTGGCTGACACAACACCCTAGTGGCTGACACAACACCCTAGTGGCTGACACAACACCCTTGTGGCTGACACAACACCCTAGTGGCTGACACAACACCCTAGTGGCTGACACAACACCCTAGTGGCTGACACAACACCCTTGTGGCTGACACAACACCCTAGTGGCTGACACAACACCCCAAGTGGCTGACACAACACCCTAGTGGCTGACACAACACCCTTGTAGCTGACACAACACCCTTGTAGCTGACACAACACCCTTGTAGCTGACACAACATTCTTGTAGCTGACACAACACCCTTGTAGCTGACACAACACCCTAGTGGCTGACACAACACCCTTGTGGCTGACACAACACCCTAGTGGCTGACACAACACCCTTGTAACTGACACAACACCCTTGTAGCTGACACAACACCCTTGTAGCTGACACAACACCCTAGTGGCTGACACAACACCCTTGTAGCTGACACAACACCCTAGTGGCTGACACAACACCCTTGTGGCTGACACAACACCCTAGTGGCTGACACAACACCCTTGTTGCTGACACAACACCCTAGTGGCTGACACAGCATCCTTGTGGCTGACACAACATCCTTGTAGCTGACACAACACCCTAGTGGCTGACACAACACCCTTGTAGCTGACACAACACCCTAGTGGCTGACACAACACCCTTGTAGCTGACACAACACCCTAGTGGCTGACACAACACCCTTGTGGCTGACACAACACCCTTGTGGCTGACACAACACCCTAGTGGCTGACACAACACCCTTGTGGCTGACACAACACCCTTGTGGCTGACACAACACCCTTGTGGCTGACACAACACCCTTGTGGCTGACACAACACCCTTGTGGCTGACACAACACCCTTGTGGCTGACACAACACCCTAGCTGTGGCTGACACAACACCCTAGTGGCTGACACAACACCCTTGTAGCTGACACAACACCCTTGTGGCTGACACAACACCCTTGTGGCTGACACAACACCCTTGTGGCTGACACAACACCCTTGTGGCTGACACAACACCCTTGTGGCTGACACAACACCCTAGTGGCTGACACAACACCCTTGTGGCTGACACAACACCCTTGTGGCTGACACAACACCCTTGTGGCTGACACAACACCCTAGTGGCTGACACAACACCCTAGTGGCTGACACAACACCCTTGTGGCTGACACAACACCCTTGTAGCTGACACAACACCCTTGTGGCTGACACAACACCCTAGTGGCTGACACAACACCCTTGTGGCTGACACAACACCCTTGTAGCTGACACAACACCCTTGTGGCTGACACAACACCCTAGTAGCTGACACAACACCCTTGTGACTGACACAACACCCTAGTGGCTGACACAACACCCTAGTAGCTGACACAACACCCTTGTGGCTGACACAACACCCTAGTGGCTGACACAACACCCTTGTGGCTGACACAACACCCTTGTGGCTAACACAACACCCTTGTGGCTGACACAACACCCTTGTGGCTGACACAACACCCTAGTGGCTGACACAACACCCTTGTGGCTGACACAACACCCTTGTAGCTGACACAACACCCTAGTAGCTGACACAACACCCTTGTGGCTGACACAACACCCTAGTGGCTGACACAACACCCTTGTGGCTGACACAACACCCTTGTAGCTGACACAACACCCTAGTAGCTGACACAACACCCTAGTGGCTGACACAACACCCTTGTAGCTGACACAACACCCTAGTAGCTGACACAACACCCCTAGTGGCTGACACAACACCCTAGTGGCTGACACAACACCCTTGTGGCTGACACAACACCCCTAGTGGCTGACACAACACCCTAGTGGCTGACACAACACCCTAGTGGCTGACACAACACCCTAGTGGCTGACACAACACCCTAGTGGCTGACACAACACCCTAGTAGCTGACACAACACCCTAGTGGCTGACACAACACCCTAGTGGCTGACACAACACCCTAGTAGCTGACACAACACCCTAGTGGCTGACACAACACCCTAGTGGCTGACACAACACCCTTGTGGCTGACACAACACCCTTGTGGCTGACACAACACCCTAGTGGCTGACACAACACCCTAGTGGCTGACACAACACCCCTAGTGGCTGACACAACACCCTAGTGGCTGACACAACACCCTAGTGGCTGACACAACACCCTTGTGGCTGACACAACACCCTTGTGGCTGACACAACACCCTAGTGGCTGACACAACACCCTTGTGGCTGACACAACACCCTTGTGGCTGACACAACACCCTTGTGGCTGACACAACACCCTTGTGGCTGACACAACACCCTTGTAGCTGACACAACACCCTTGTGGCTGACACAACACCCTTGTGGCTGACACAACACCCTTGTGGCTGACACAACACCCTTGTAGCTGACACAACACCCTAGTGGCTGACACAACACCCTTGTGGCTGACACAACACCCTAGTGGCTGACACAACACCCTTGTGGCTGACACAACACCCTTGTAGCTGACACAACACCCTAGTGGCTGACACAACACCCTTGTGGCTGACACAACACCCTAGTGGCTGACACAACACCCTTGTGGCTGACACAACACCCTTGTAGCTGACACAACACCCTAGTGGCTGACACAACACCCTTGTAGCTGACACAACACCCCTAGTGGCTGACACAACACCCTAGTGGCTGACACAACACCCTAGTGGCTGACACAACACCCTTGTGGCTGACACAACACCCTTGTGGCTGACACAACACCCTTGTGGCTGACACAACACCCTTGTGGCTGACACAACACCCTTGTGGCTGACACAACACCCTTGTAGCTGACACAACACCCTTGTGGCTGACACAACACCCTTGTGGCTGACACAACACCCTTGTGGCTGACACAACACCCTAGTGGCTGACACAACACCCTTGTGGCTGACACAACACCCTTGTGGCTGACGCAGCTTGGATAACGTCCTCTCCACGTGACCGCCTTTGCTAATTTGTATATCCTCAGTTGACCCTGGCGTGTGGTGGGGTGTGGTGGGGTGTGGTGGGGTGTGGTGGGGTGTGGTGGGGTGTGGTGGGGTGTGGTGGGGTGTGGTGGGGTGTGGTGGCGTGTGGTGGGGTGTGGTGGGGTGTGGTGGGGTGTGGTGGGGTGTGGTGGCGTGTGGTGGGGTGTGGTGGGGTGTGGTGGGGTGTGGTGGGGTGTGGTGGGGTGTGGGGGTGGGACCGGCGGGATGGGGTGTGATGGGGAGGTGGAAGGGATTGGAGGGGTGGGGCAGTGGCCTTCCCAGATGCCTCTCAAGGCCGGGAGAGGAGTTATTGTAATCCCTTTAGTTCCCAGGAGAGAGAGTATGTAAATAGGGCCTCGTGGCACTGTGGTCTATGTTCTCGACTCGTAATTAAAGGAGCAGGCTTCATTTCCCGAGGTGAACAGAAACGGTTTGGCACAGGTCTGTTGACTTGATGCCTCTGTTTATCTTGCAATATGATAGGTACCAGGAGATTTGTGGTTGTGGGTTGCCTCCAAGAATAGGTCAGCAGTTGACCTGCGTGGGGTACTCTGTAAGGTAAACTGCAGGCTTCCTGTCCCCGACAACAAGAATTACAAGTACTTGAGAATTCATACAGATAATACATGCACCAATGTATACACATGATCCAATACAAAAATATCAGTCAGATATACATACCATGAAAAACAGACTTGAATTCGTACCGAGTCTGTTAGGGCAGGTGTCTGTATATATATATATATATATATATATATATATATATATATATATATATATATATATATATATATATATATATATATATATATATATATATATATATATATATATATATATATATATATATATATATATATATATATATATATATATATATATATATATATATATATATATATATATATATATATATATATATATATATATATATATATTACAAATAGGTGAAGAACACGGCATAAAGGGGGGGAGAATAAGGTGTAAATGGGGACGAATAAAGCGGGAAAGGGGAGGAAGCACATACAAAGTTTAATGAAGCGGAGTGGGCGTGGCGTTTTGAGCAGTGTCTTGAACCTTGGCATCTCAGTTACAGCCCCGCTCCTGTGCCAGGTAAGGCCACTACGGGCTCACCATAGCCCGTGCTACTGGCAACTTTTTGTTCCCAGGAGCTGAATCTTAAACAACAACAACGGTGGCATATTCGTGTTCCGGTCTTGTTCTTACTCTCATGGTGGGTAGAGTGAACAGTTCCGTTGTTTGAGTATTTATGGTGGGTTGTTCGGTCTATATATGAATTGCTTCAAGAATTTGTAATCTTCTTACATCTTGGGTTTTGTCTGTTATACAAGTGTTTTTATTCACCACTTCTCTTGTTAGGGTGATGTCATGGGCTTGTCTCATGTGATTTTTGGGGAGATGATTGAAGATCATGATGTCGACCAAGCTGACGAGGTCAAACGCCTCGTCAGCTTGGTCGACGTCATACCTATGTACTTACATTGAAGGTTACATCCTTCGTGGGGGCAAGTGTACATGTTTACAACGCTTGACTGCTGTAGAGGGTTCTCCGTCGGCTTCGAGCTGTTTTTGATAAGGAGTTCGGAAGTCTTCTTGGTTTTGTAGAATATTATCAGGTTTATGTTTTGGTTAGGAGTAGTGCTTTTTACTCCTTTACGGATTATTTCTTTCATTATTCTTTCCTCTTTTATATGTTCACTGTGCATGGTTGATTTGTAATATAATTTTATTGGGGGTGTTGTGGTTTCTGTTCTAGGTTCTGAATTATACCAACGGTCCAAGTGTCTTCTTATAGCAGCGTTTATTTCCGCGTTGCTATATCCGTTGTTCACCAATACCTGAGTTACTCTTTCAAACTCTCTACTCACGTTGCTCCATTCAGAGCAGTGGGTAAGCGCTCGACGAATATAAGCATTGAGAACACTGGCTTTGTATCTTTGGGGGCACTCACTTCTACCGTTCAGGCATAATCCAATGTTGGTGGGCTTGGTATATACGTTGGTGCTTAAAGAGGTTCCTGTTTTTGTTATTAGTACATCCAAGAATGGCAGACTGTTATTTTCACTATTTTCATGTGTAAATCGGAGTACTGACTCTCTCTCTAGGTGTCTTTTTAGGTCAATTAGTTCGTCTGAGTCTTTTACTATGATGAATATGTCATCTACATAACGGCAATATACAGTTGGTTTTTTCTACTATTGAATACAAGAAAATAATCAACACAGAATATTCAGTAATATTCAATGAAATATGTCTAAATTATAACCAGTATACACCAAATTATATATATTAATATATATATATATATATATATATATATATATATATATATATATATATATATATATATATATATATATATATATATATATATATATATATATATATATGTCGTACCTAATAGCCAGAACGCACTTCTCAGCCTACTATGCAAGGCCAGATTTGCATAATAAGCCAAGTTTTCCTGAATTAATATATTTTCTCTATTTTTTTTCTTATGAAATGATAAAGCTACGCATTTCATTATGTATGAGGTCAATTTTTTTTTATTGGAGTTAAAATTAGCGTAGATATATGACCAAACCTAACCAACCCTACCTAACCTAACCTAACCTATCTTTAGAGGTTAGGTTAGGTGAGGTAGCCGAAAAAGTTAGGTTAGGTTAGGTTAGGTAGGTTAGGTTGTCGAAAAACCAATAATTCAGGAAAACTTGGCTTATTAGGCAAATCGGGCCTTGCATAGTAGGCATAAAAGTGCGTTCTGGCTACTAGGTACGACATATATATATATATATATATATATATATATATATATATATGTCGTACCTAGTAGCCAGAACTCACTTCTCAGCCTACTATTCAAGGCCCGATTTGCCTAATAAGCCAAGTTTTCCTGAATTAATATATTTACTATAATTTTTTTCTTATGAAATGATAAAACAACCCTTTTCTCTATGTATGAGGTCAATTTTTTTTTATTGGAGTTAAAATTAACGTAGATATATGACCGAACCTAACCAACCCTACCTAACCTAACCTAACCTATATTTATAGGTAAGGTTAGGTTAGGTAGCCAAAAAAAGTTATGTTAGGTTAGGTTAGGTAGGTTAGGTAGACGAAAAAACATTAATTCATGAAAACTTGGCTTATTAGGCAAATTGAGCCTTGAATAGTAGGCTGGGAAGTGCGTTCTGGCTATTAGGTACGACATATATATATATATATATATATATATATATATATATATATATATATATATATATATATATATATATATATATATATATATATATATATATATATATATATATATATATATATATATATATATATATATATATTGACAATATATATATATATATATATTGACAATTGCGGTTGTCACAACATGCTTATAGTATTAGAACTGCCCAAACGTCTAATGCATTGTATCTACATACGAGTTTATGCGATCACAATATTAACTGGAATGGGGCAAAAAGCATTACCAATTGTGGGGATTTCGTGGAACGGAATTTGATTGAGTCTGCTCTAATCAGTCAGTGTCCATATCTTCTTAATGTTAGTACTGGAATGTACAAAATTAATCCATTTTTAAGTTATAATATTGCACAACAGTTTAAGAAACAACTCTGATAGAGAGGCTTACAATGTCTCATTATAATTGTATATTCATATATTGTGTGTTCATGAGGCTTTTCTTTAATCTTGCATCCTTATTCTCTGACCGCTTAATCCTCTTTGACCATTCTAAGCTAAGTTATACCTGTTTTTGGTTAATTACACCTGACCAACCCTAGGGATGGGTTGGTCAGGTGTCGGCCTATATATCCTCCCCCTTCTCCCTTCTTAGTCAGTCTGGTGTTGACAAAGGCTTTAAAAAGCCGAAACGTTCACCTCATTTCATATTTCTCTGTGGATTTTCCGCATATATATATATATATATATATATATATATATATATATATATATATATATATATATATATATATATGTCGTACCTAGTAGCCAGAACGCACTTCTCAGCCTACAATGCAAGGCTCGATTTGCCTAATAAGCCAAGTTTTCATGAATTAATTGTTTTTCGACTACCTAACCTACCTAACCTAACCTAACCTATAAAGATAGGCTAGGTTAGGTTAGGTTGGGTTGGTTAGGTTCGGTCATATATCTACGTTAATTTTAACTCCAATAAAAAAAATTTACCTCATACATAATGAAATGGGTAGTTTTATCATATCATAAGAAAAAAAAATAGAGAAAATATATTAATTCAGGAAAACTGCCTCACGTGTGCCCCAAAGAATGAGGTGATTTGATAAAATGCTATGCCCAAGATTACCATCCGAGTGCCGGCGGGGAAGTGGTTCAAATAGCCTCGGCTATCACTTCCTTATGTCCGGTTGTGATGGTCAAGCGGATTAAGGCGTCCCTGTACTTACCAGTTGCGTTGCTCCTGGGAGTATGGGTTCGAGTCACTTCTGGGGTGTGAGTTTTCAGTTGTTTATAGTCCTGGGGACCATTCAGGCTTGTTTGCATTTGTGTTCCTCACGTGTGCCCCAAAGAATGAGGTGATTTGATAAAATGCTTTGCCCAAGATTACAATCCGAGTGCCGGCGGGGAAGTGGTTCAAATAGCCTCGGCTATCACTTCCTTATGTCCGGTCGTGATGGTCAAGCGGATTAAGGCGTCCCTGTACATACCAGTTGCGTTGCTCCTGGGAGTATGGGTTCGAGTCACTTCTGGGGTGTGAGTTTTCAGTTGTATATAGTCCTGGGGACCATTCAGGCTTGTTTGCATTTGTGTTCCTCACGTGTGCCCCAAAGAATGAGGTGATTTGATAAAATGCTATGCCCAAGATTACCATCCGAGTGCCGGCGGGGAAGTGGTTCAAATAGCCTCGGCTATCACTTCCTTATGTCCGGTCGTGATGGTCAAGCGGATTAAGGCATCCCTGTACATACCAGTTGCGTTGCTCCTGGGAGTATGGGTTCGAGTCACTTCTGGGGTGTGAGTTTTCAGTTGTATATAGTCCTGGGGACCATTCAGGCTAGTTTGCATTTGTGTTCCTCACGTGTGCCCCAAAGAAAGAGGTGATTTGATAAAATGCTATGCCCAAGATTACCATCCGAGTGCCGGCGGGGAAGTGGTTCAAATAGCCTTGGCTATCACTTCCTTATGTCCGGTCGTGATGGTCAAGCGGATTAAGGCGTCCCTGTACATACCAGTTGCGTTGCTCCTGGGAGTATGGGTTTGAGTCACTTCTGGGGTGTGAGTTTTCAGTTGTATATAGTCCTGGGGACCATTCAGGCTTGTTTGCATTTGTGTTCCTCACGTGTGCCCCAAAGAAAGAGGTGATTTGATAAAATGCTATGCCCAAGATTACCATCCGAGTGCCGGCGGGGAAGTGGTTCAAATAGCCTCGGCTATCACTTCCTTATGTCCGGTAGTGATGGTCAAGCGGATTAAGGCGTCCCTGTACATACCAGTTGCGTTGCTCCTGGGAGTATGGGTTCGAGTCACTTCTGGGGTGTGAGTTTTCAGTTTTATATATATATATATATATATATATATATATATATATATATATATATATATATATATATATATATATATATATATATATATATATATATTTATTTATTTATTTATTTTGGTAGCAGTCTTTCCTGTAGACATATATTATTAAATATGACCGAAAAAGTAAGATTAATAATTCTAACACGAATTTTCTCTATCTTTCTTACGTTTCTTTTTACTGTTGTTGGTAATTCAAAGATCAATTCTCCAAAATTCATTTTTATTTCTAGTCTGATGCGACACTTGAGCGCGTTTCGTAAAACTTATTACATTTTCAAAGATTTTAGTTTACAAATACACAACTGAAACTGAATAGAGCTTTGCACATCTTCGAGTTTATATCTACATTTGGGTGAGGTGGATGAGGTGAAAACGAACTTTCAACAATGGGTATTAAATTCAAACACAAGACAGAACACGAAACAATGGGTATTGAATGAAAGTAATTGTAGAAAGCTTATTGGTACATATTTCTTGATGCTACTATATTGGAGCGGAGTCTTGAAGTGACTCCGCTTCAATACTGACACTTACTGACACTTCAAGACTTCGCTCCAATATAGAAGCATCAAGAAATATGGACCAAAGCTTTCTACAATTACTTCCATTCAATACCTATTGTTTCGTGTTCTGTCTTGTGTTTGAATTTAATACCCATTGTTGAAAGTTCGTTTTCACCTCAGCCACCTCACCCAAATGTAGATATAAACTCGAAGATGTGCAAAGCTCTATTCAGTTTCAGTTGTGTGTTTGTAAACTAAAGTCTTTGAAAATGTAATAAGTTTTACGAAACGCGCTCAAGTGTCGCGTGAGACTAGAAATAAAAATGAATTTTGGAGAATTGATCTTTGAATTACCTCAACAGTAAAAAGAAACGTAAGAAAGATAGAGAAAATTCGTGTTAGAATTATTAATCTTACTTTTTCGGTCATATTTAATAATATATATATATATATATATATATATATATATATATATATATATATATATATATATATATATATATATATATATATATATATATATATATATATATATATATGTCGTACCTAATAGCCAGAACGCACTTCTCAGCCTACTATGCAAGGCCCGATTTGCCTAATAAGCCAAGTTTTCCTGAATTAATATATTTTCTCTAATTTTTTTCTTATGAAATGATAAAGCTACCCATTTCATTATGTATGAGGTCAATTTTTTTTATTGGAGTTAAAATTAACGTAGATATATGACCGAACCTAACCAACCCTACCTAACCTAACCTAACCTATCTTTATAGGTTAGGTTAGGTTAGGTGGCCGAAAAAGATAGGTTAGGTTAGGTAGGTTAGGTAGTCGAAAAACCATTAATTCATGAAAATTTGGCTTATTAGGCAAAGCGGGCCTTGCATAGTAGGCTGAGAAGTGCGTTCTGGCTACTAGGTACGACATATATATATATATATGTATATATATATATGTATATATATATATATATATATATATATATATATATATATATATATATATATATATATATATATGTCGTACCTAATAGCCAGAACTCACTTCTCAGCCTACTATGCAAGGCCCGATTTGCCTAATAAGCCAAGTTTTCATGAATTAATGTTTTTTCGTCTACCTAACCTACCTAACCTAACCTAACCTAGCTTTTTTTGGCTACCTAACCTAACATTACCTATAAAGATAGGTTAGGTTAGGTTAGGTAGGGTTGGTTAGGTTCGATCGTATATCTACATTAATTTTAAATCCAATAAAAAAAAATTTACCTCATACATAATGAAATGGGTAGCTTTATCATTTCATAAGAAAAAAATTAGAGAAAATATATTAATTCAGGAAAACTTGGCTTATTAGGCAAATCGGGCCTTGCATAGTAGGCTGAAAAGTGAGTTCTGGCTACTAGGTACGACATATATATATATATATATATATATATATATATATATATGTCGTACCTAATAGCCAGAACGCACTTCTCAGCCTACTATTCAAGGCCCGATTTGCCTAATAAGCCAAGTTTTCATGAATTAATGTTTTTTCGTCTACCTAACCTACCTAACCTAACCTAACCTAGCTTTTTTTGGCTACCTAACCTAACCTTACCTATAAATATAGGTTAGGTTAGGTTAGGTAGGGTTGGTTAGGTTCGGTCATATATCTACGTTAATTTTAACTCCAATAAAAAAAATTGACCTCATACATAGAGAAAAGGGTTGCTTTATCATTTCATAAGAAAAAAATTATAGTAAATATATTAATTCAGGAAAACTTGGCTTATTAGGCAATCGGGCCTTGAATAGTAGGCTGAGAAGTGAGTTCTGGCTACTAGGTACGACATATATATATATATATATATATTGGGGGCCTCGGAGTTCGAACAGCAACGCAAATTGGCAAATTGCTGTTCCAGTCTTCCTGTCCTCATCGGCATCCGACGACATTGTGAAGGAAATTCTATCTGCCCACTTACATCAGCTGGCAGGTGTACATGATCCCAATTTTACACGCTGTGCCACAGAGTGGGCCTCTCGTGCAGGCCCATCACCTCAACCACCATCCCCGAAAGCCCACAAGCAACCCAGCTGGGATGGCCCCATTGTAGAGCAAGGTGCTGCAGAGTGCCTGGGTGCTGCAACAACACAACACGACATTGCTCGCCTCACAGCAGTAGCAGCCCCACATGCAGGGGATTTCCTATTAGCAACCCTAATGTCGGCAACTGGCACGCGTCTCACACTACACGCCCTCTGAATTACTGTGGCCCTCCACTTTGCTGCCCCAATCCACACCAGATATAGGTGTATTTGCAGCGAGGTGGTGGCTGACAGGTACAGCCACCATGGCCTACTCTGCCAAAGCACAGGGGGATGGCACTCGAGGCACAGTGAAGTTAACGACATCATCAAGAGGAGCCTCACCACAGCTGGATGCCCAGCTGAAAGAGAGCCCCGTTACCTAACGCCCCGTAACTCTGATGCTCTTATTGGTCGCCTGGATGGCATCACAATGAACCCCTGGAAGAATGGCAAGCAGTTGGTATGGGACTACACGTGCGTATCAACCCTGGCTAACACCTGCATTAACCTCAGTGTTGCACAACCAGGTGGCGCTGCCACCCACAGGGAAGCAGCCAAATCAAGTAAGTACAGAGAACTGGATCATCACTATAATTTTGTCCCCATTGCTTCTGAGACACTCGGCGCCTGGGGTAAAAGTGCTACCAGTTTTTTGAAGGAACTGGGTTCTAAGCTCATTGAAACAACAAGGGACCCTAGAGCTGCCAGCTTTCTTTTCCAGCGCCTCAGCGTGGCGATACAGAGGGGAAATGTGCACTGCATTCAGGGTTCCTGCCCGCCATCTGAGGAGCTGGAGGAACTCGACAACTTATGATAATTATCTTTGTAACGTATATGTAACTCCTTTTTTGTAACAAAGTTCAAATAAAACAAATATATATGTATACATACAAAAGAATGGGGGTGGTAGAAGAAGATAATATTAGTATTCAGGGGGCCTCGTAGCCTGGTGGATAGCGCGTAGGACTCGTAATTCTGTGGCAAAGTTCGGGTTCGATTCCCGCACGAGGCAGAAACAAATGGGCAAAGTTTCTTTCACCCTGAATGCCCCTGTTACCTAGCAGTAAATAGGTACCTGGGAGTTAGTCAGCTGTCACGGGCTGCTTCCTGGGGGTGGAGGCCTGGTCGAGGACCGGGCCGCGGGGACACTAAAGCCCCGAAATCATCTCAAGATAACCTCAAGATAGTGTTCAGTGAGAAACCACAAGGTCTCCTCTGAATACTTTTTATTTTCTTCTCAGAGACTATGGGTCCCCACATTAGCACCAGAGGTGGTACCCTCACAAACTTATATATATATATATATATATATATATATATATATATATATATATATATATATATATATATATATATATATATATATATATATATATATATATATATATATATATATATATATATATATATATATGCGAACAAGCCTGAATGGCTTGTCCGGTCGTGATGGTCAAGTGGATTAAGGCGTCTTGTACATACCAGTTGCGTTGCTTCTGGGAGTATGGGTTCGAGTCACTTCTGGGGTGTGAGTTTTCAGTTATATATATATATATATATATATATATATATATATATATATATATATATATATATATATACAAAAAACTACATACTGTACTTGCAATTAAGAGGCATTTTTTCAGACAAAGAGATTTTTCATTTTTCAAATATTTCTTTAATTTTAAAAATTAGTTTACTCCTAAAAATATTTGCAGCTTGTATATATTTTCTACTTGTATATTCTATATTTATATATAATTATATAAAATCTGTACAACATGAGTTTTCTAGCATAGTTAACCATAGTTTTATTTAAGAAGGGCATCATTAAGAGAGTTTCTAATTTACATTACGTAAGGTTTCTTATTAAAGCCACGTATTGTATTTATATAAGAACAGACATTAAAGTTGTAATACGGGATGCGAACCTGCATCCTTGGGCTCCACGGGTACATGCTCCACCCCCCGTGGACCATAATATGCTCAATGGACTTGTGGTTCGGTCAGTAGTGACCGCGTGTGCTTGGGAAGTCCACGGATGTGAGTTCGAGCCCATTGTATGGCCCAACTATTGTATCGTAGATGTATTGCCTGATTGTGTTTTGATGATGTATCTAATGAAAGTTATTTCATGCCGTGCATTTCTGTATGTTGTATGATGTATACATAATGTATAGACTTTGAGAATAACATTATAAAAGTTTAAACCATTATAAATGCATAACCCTATATAGTATTTATATTTTGTATTTATAAATATATAATATTATAAATAAGTCTTGTAAAGGGGGAATTAACAACTCTCAATGAACCTATCAACACATATGTTTGTATTTACTGTGTCTGCAGGTTCGACCCCGCCTGTCTGACTCTAGACAGGCGGAGTCCAAGAGCTAATACTTGGCTCCTGCAGGCGCAAATAGTAAATACACATAAACAGTTACATATGTACGCATCTACATTGACAGTTAAGTGTGTGTGCGCGACCGCGTTAATTAATGGACATTGCACTCTTAATACTAATATGTAAATAATTATACAGCTTGCCGGAAACTGTAATGAGCTTATCATTTGACATTATGGAATGAAGCTATTAATGAAATAACAGCAAATTTATCATAGTATATATTTCTATAAAATTTCTTGGTCTGCAGTATTTTAAAATATATATTTATTTGAAGCACTTTTTTTATATATTTAGTAAATATATGTCACTAAAGCTGTACTTTTTATTTCTGTGTACTTGCGCTGAAATTACTTTATTCTTGTAGCTTGTTCAGGATTTAAGTATATAGGGGCGGTTGTTTAGTAAATATATGTGATGACCATAGGGATAATATCTATTATAGTTGAAGATCTATATACGCATAAGAGACGTTAGCCTAGAGCATAGACTAGCTTTTTGGAACCGGAGTGGCGCAAGATACTGTTAAAATAGACTAATCTTAATCATATACAAATGTACTTTTTTGTATAATTTCATGTTCGTAATTTTATCCCCTAGATAAGATCTGAATTTCTGTGAAGGACGATTATCCTGCCGTTCATAGGAAAGCAATAGATTTGTTGATGCAGTTTTCAACTTACATGTGCTACCAATCTTCCTCTCACTTAACCATTATAAAGAGTCAAGACAGAAATCATCACTTTTTTCAGTTGAAAATTAAATCCCTGTCTTTACTTCAAGCAGCTATTACGTGTTTGTGTATCAAAGGACATGTACAGATTTCACATTAAAAATCTAATTTCATTATTTAAATTGGTTTAAAAACTAGCATTGTCTTGCCCCATAAATTTGTTCACATTGCTATGATTTATCTTATGCTTTTTCATCATTTATAAAAAAAAAATTGTGTTGACAGATATAGTTGACTTTTTTACTAAATTTATTTTATATATTAATAAATATACATATATAAAAATTTATGTAGGGGTTCCTTGAGACATGAACAGTATTTTAAGGATTTTCTACAAGGAGGAAATGTTAAGAAACGCTGCTCTAATGCAATATTTTCCTTGAAGACCAGTAAATTATATATCTTCCAAACTACACCAATATTAGACTTATTCCGTCAGATCGATAAATCCTTTGCATGATATACCGACCCAAGATAACGAATGACTAAAACATCCTGAAATCTATGTTCTAGGTTGGATAATACAGTATGTGGATAC
Organism: Procambarus clarkii; assembly: GCF_020424385.1. NCBI lineage: Eukaryota > Metazoa > Arthropoda > Malacostraca > Decapoda > Cambaridae > Procambarus > Procambarus clarkii. The sequence continues at coordinate 50,753 of NW_025570924.1, forward strand.
TGAGGGTGTAGTATCCTGCTTCTCGGGGTAAATACACTGAGTTTTCACTTTAATCCTGGACTGTGTTCAGGACAAAAGTACACTTGCTGACTGATCATTAAGCCATTGCATTAGGCCATTAAGTCTTAATAATCCTTCAGAGGCTGCGAGATCTTTATATCCCTCCAGCGGTTGGTAGGCCATAAGCCTAACATGAAAGTAAAAATTTCCCAGACTTATATATAAAAATCCAAACGTGAATTACGAAATAATTACGAAAAATGGCATATAAAGAGTCAAAATTGTTTCAGCGAGCTCCGGCGAGACATAATTCAGGCGGGGGTCGGGCGAGACCTGCCATCTGTTAGCAGCCTGGAGAACCATGAACAACTTGCCGCCGCCAATCATAAATATATATATATATAATTTTGTCCCACTTGTTTCACGCTGCTTAACGTTTTCATTGTAGGTAGAAAACGAGTAATGAAGATGCCGGCCTTTACACAAAAGTCATTTATATAATTACTTTCAGCGGTTCAGTTTAATCAAGTGCCTTAATGTTAGTTTTATAATTACTCATCCCTACTCCTATATACATATATGTTATATATACTTCTATATTATATATATATAGGCCTTCGTAATCCTTCAGAGGATAGTAGGCCCTAACCAGTGTCCTTTTGAGCGTTCCCGCCGTCACTAAACTGCCCGAACCTAACCTACCAGAGGCCCCACGAATACAAAACGAACTATTACATTAATTTTGCGAGCCGCTGTGATTTTTAGTACGTAACTTTTTGTCCTTAGGAGGATTTATATGTTAAAATGTGATGTACTGCTCGAGAGGCTGCGTTGTTTAGTACCCCTCCAGAGGGTGCTAAGCTTAATAACACCACACCAGACCAACACCAGACCAGACCAACACCACACCAGACCAACACCTGGGACCAACACCACACCAGACCAACACCTGGGACCAGCACCACACCAGACCAACACCACACCAGACCAACACCTGGGACCAGCACCACACCAGACCAACACCAGGGACCAGCACCACACCAGACCAACACCTGGGACCAGCACCACACCAGACCAACACCTGGGACCAGCACCACACCAGACCAACACCTGGGACCAACACACCACACCAGACCAACACCTGGGACCACCACACCACACCAGACCAACACCTGGGACCAACACCACACCAGACCAACACCTGGGACCAACACCACACCAGACCAACACCTGGGACCAACACCACACCAGACCAACACCTGGGACCAACACCACACCAGACCAACACCTGGGACCAGCACCACACCAGACCAACACCTGGGACCAACACCACACCAGACCAACCCCTGGGACCAACACCATACCAGGCCAACACCTGGGACCAACACCATACCAGACCAACACCTGGGACCAACACCACAGCAGACCAACACCTGGGACCAGCACCACACCAGACCAACACCTGGGACCAACACCACACCAGACCAACACCTGGGACCAACACCACACCAGACCAACACCTGGGACCAACACCTGGGACCAACACCACACCAGACCAACACCTGGGACCAACACCACACCAGACCAACACCTGGGACCAACACCACACCAGACCAACACCTGGGACCAACACCATACCAGACCAACACCTGGGACCAACACCACACCAGACCAACACCACACCAGACCAACACCTGGGACCAACACCACACCAGACCAACACCTGGGACCAGCACCACACCAGACCAACACCTGGGACCAACACCACACCAGACCAACACCTGGGACCAACACCACACCAGACCAACACCTGGGACCAACACCACACCAGACCAACACCTGGGACCAACACCACACCAGGCCAACACCTGGGACCAACACCACACCAGACCAACACCTGGGACCAACACCATACCAGACCAACACCTGGGACCAACACCACACCAGACCAACACCTGGGACCAACACCACACCAGACCAACACCTGGGACCAACACCACACCAGACCAACACCTGGGACCAGCACCACACCAGACCAACACCTGGGACCAGCACCACACCAGACCAACACCTGGGACCAACACCACACCAGACCAACACCTGGGACCAACACCACACCAGACCAACACCTGGGACCAACACCACACCAGACCAACACCTGGGGCCAACACCACACACCCGAAATACAAACTAGCCTATTATATATCTTGTCCCAACTAGCATCATATTTCAATCGTAATAATAATAATACTGAATTATAGGCCCTCCTATCATCAGTGCCATTACTGTTTTTGTTATAATGTTTATAACTTACATTTTTGTTACAATTAGAAGTATTATTTCTATCATTTGACTTATTTGCAAAACTGTACTACTAAGCCTGAGCCTGGTAGTTTGACCTTTTGCCTAACAACTTTGAACATCTTAGTATAACTTCTTACCAAAAAAGTATTAATAATATCCTGCACATAATTAAAAGACTACAAATATTTATTTTAGCTTAGTTTTACCGAAATTTTAGTGTTAAGTTTGAGTGATTAGCTAAGTGTTGCAAATCATGCAAATTAAACTGACCATGTCTACAATTCAATAAGTTGCAATTTAACTTCTTTAAATCTTTAAACTTCTTTAAAGGAAAACGACGATCAAATCTGGCTGCTGACAACGTAGGGAGATGTGAACCTCTTTCATTTTGTTCACACTTTCTTCTGTAATGATTTTGTTCAATTATTGCAACAGATGTGAACTTGTAGTAGGTTGATCGTTCAGCTTGAGGTCTGGCCTGTCAAATTAACAATGTTAGAACAATCAGATACTTTTCATTTCATATTAGTTCCAAATTAAGTTTATATAGAAAAAAATAAAAATATTATGGCACCAGTATTATTCAGTGTACATCACAAAACAAATCTTCTAACTCGTTTTTTTACCATAAATACAAAATTAATATTTTTCCTAGCTCAAAATTTCATTTTGGTGAAATGAAATTTGGTGAAATTTCACCAAATTTTGGTGTGATAAAGCAAGTTGACTATAAAGCAACGTGATAAAGCGTGTTGGGGCATGTGATCTGCCCCCATTTCTGAGGACTAAAGTTTTCAGTGCGTTTTCTTGAATGATATAACCGAACTCTGTATAGATTCTCGGTGAACGTAAACTAAGAGTTTACTTTAATCTTGCATCATGTTGAGAACTAAAGTATACTTGTTGGTTGGTCAGTAAACTATTATAGTGGTCTTAATAATTCTCCAGAGGTTTATAAGTCTTAAGCCCAATACCAAGCCAACCACGTTTTTCAAAACCACACAAAGTTATTTGGATTCACATGGAACCCAAACCGTCAAAATAAACAAAATAAATTAATTCACAGTGCAGTAATATCATTACTTGATGAATCAAATATTTCACACCCACCACACCACACATACCTACCCACCACACCACACACACACCACATATACCTACCCACCACACCACACATACCTACCCACCACACCACATATACCTGACATATTAACAGTGCCACCACTTGCAATTCCACCGCAGTTAGACCATTCCTCATATGATACAACTACGTGTCCCTCAGCCCTCTGACCATGCTTGAAAGGTCAAACCACATACCGAGATTTTCAAATTTATGCGATTATAAATATAAATACTAAAATTGTGGTGTTATTACATTTAACACTAATTCTGCAAAATAAAAGCAACAAGTATTTCATGACTCTAGATTTTAAGGACTGTTAGAAAGTTGTATGATTTGCTAAAATTCTTTATATATTTAAGTATTTCTCAGCTTGCATCGAAAGTAAATATTATTTTTTTTTATATACAGTACCAGACATATAATATAAAAATTATATAAATACTATACTACAATGTAACCACTAAATATTGACCCTGTGGTTTTGTTAAAGTAATTTATTACAAACCAACATTGCAGCATAGATAATAGGTAAGACACATTATATTTATACAAGGCATAAATATATTAGGAGTTAGCACTCGTTTGCGGTGAATAGTTTCCTTCAGTCCTGGACTATGTTCAGGACTAAACTGTACTTGCTGGTTTAGATAGGATTAGAAACATTTTTGTTTCCACCACCACTCATCCCGCGGGCGGTGGTGGACCCCATACTCATCCCGCGGGCGGTGGTGGACCCCATACCCATCTCGCGGGCGGTGGTGGACCCCATACCCATCCGGCGGGCGGTGGTGGACCCCATACCCATCCCGCGGGCGGTGGTGGACCCCATACCCATCCCGCGGGCGGTGGTGGACCCCATACCCATCCCGCGGGCGGTGGTGGACCCCCTACCCATCCCGCGGGCGGTGGTGGACCCCATACCCATCCCGCGGGCGGTGGTGGACCCCATACCCATCCCGCGGGCGGTGGTGGACCCCATACCTATCCCGTGGGGGGTGGTGGACCCCATACCTATCCCGTGGGGGGTGGTGGCCCCCATACCCATCCTGCGGGCGGTGGTGGACCACATACCCATCCCGTGGTCGGTGGTGGAAAGGGTTACAGAGGCACATAATTGGTTCAAGAACCGTTTAAAAATAGCCTTAGAAACTCTCCAGTTGTTGATAGCCATTGTGTCCAACACCGAACCAATATTCCTTTATAAAATGAATGATGGTGAGGATTCAGCTACTCGGAACAAAAGTTCCAAGTAGCACGGGCTATGGTTAGCCCAAACTATCATTTTATCCAAGTAGATTATATCATGAACATTTATATATAATTGTACATACTATTATGGTAACAAGAGTGGGCCAGTAAGGTAATTAATATTTGAATACAATATTGATAACTTGAATTCTGTCTGCTTTGAAATATAAATTTTTATATACAATATGCTTATTTATATAAAATTACGTATCTATAATATTTAATTTTTTACGTGTGACCTAGGAAATAAAACGCCTCACATCCAAAACTTTGTTAAACACTACATCTTGTGATTAAGATTTTTCTTTGAATTACAGATTTTTTACACCCTAATTTTGCTGGGTGGACTATAGACTTTTAGAGTAGGTAATGGAGCCGGTTACCTGGAGCATACTTGAAGAGGATTTCGAGAAGTCTACTCCCCGAGCCCGGCCTGGCGATAACGTAGTCAAATAGACTCATTCAACGTCGTGTTTTTTATTTAAGATGGTCAGGGAAGGCTTGCAATGGATAGATTATATAGGAACCATGCTCGAATATCCTTTCATGCATTAACGATACATTACTTCAGATGCTTTAGCATCAAGATATATTTGATTATCTTACCTTGATGTATTCTGCACTAGACATACTGGGTTATGTCAGAGAAGTTTTCTTAAACAATTATATTTCAAGTTAAATCGAGGGGTTAGTACCATCTAGTCTTGTAATTCCTTATATTTGTTAAATTACTGACATGTAAAAAAGCACCAAGTCCTCATGTTGATTATTTACAAGTTATAATAATCCAAAGTTTTACTAGTGACAGACCAAACTTTTTTTTTTGGTTGGTATTTGGGGAGGTAGAGCACTGGGCCATGCAGTACCTGCTTATGCCCAGGTACCGCACGTGGCAGTCTAGTACTGGCCACAAACCCTATACCTGGTTTTATCATATTTAACCCTTGTTCAGTTTTCATTCTTCGCGACAATTTTCTATAGTTTAAATTGTTTCTTATTAATCGGGACTTTGAACTTGCTGATGCCACTAAGGCATAATTTCCCCCCAAACTTTGTTCCAGCCTGTGCCTATAAGATATCTATAAGATATCTATAAGATATGTATAAGATATCTTATAGAAGACGACCTTAAGATAACTGGTGATTCCTTATCTAGAGCTGTGACATGTTTCATAACTCAGCAGCCTTCACGCACCTTCAAGATGTCTTCCCTTAGCTATCTGAGATCAAAGGTCAGAGCAGAGATTGGGGGAAAATCATAGTAATTGTTTATACTTGTGAAGACATAATTAAACAGGGGCATTGACCACCCAAGAACAAAAAACAAATTGGTAATATAATTAATTTACTACAATAACTCAAAAGGTTTAATACACACATTTGAACCCAGTTGTACAATACATATTCATATAATTTAAAGATTTCTTTATAGCAAATTCCATTTGTGTTTTCTGCATCAATTAAGCCCATATTATTGGCAAGATCTTAAATGAATGCTAAACCCGGGGGGGGGGGGGGGGAACAAAACATGCTTCAGTAATGTTTAATAAATGTTGATTCGTTCTTTATTTCGTCTTCTGTCCAGATTTGCCTTTGAAAAGTGGAAAAGCCCACAGAGGTGTTTAACTTAATTTACTTTAGAAAAATTCATTAACTTTTCTTGTTAGTGAAGACAATTAACCTTGGCCACCAATTACTTCCAAATTGGGTTTTGAAATGTATTAGTAATGTCAAATCCATGATTTTTTTAGGACAAAATTCCTCATTCAAAAGTAACAAAATATACTTTTATGAAGCAAATTAGTTTTTTAACTCATTTGGCTACTGTGAAGGAAAATAATTAAAATTGTAAACTTTGCACATTTTAGAATTACTATATACACGGTGTAACCTTGCACTGGTTCCGAGGATCAGCGTCCCCGCGGCCCGGTCCCTAACCAGGCCTACTTAAAACCTAATTAAACTGTATGGAATTAACTCCCGTCAGTGTTAACGCTAATTGAATTAAAAATGTAAGCTAGTTACATTTACAATGCATAATTCAATTCTATACAGTTCCTTTAGTTGTTGTTAAAGGTTTACACTGAATTTTAAGTTATAAACGCACAGCCTACTTCCAATTTTAATCCGTATGTGGCATAGCAAAAATTATTAACATTAGCCACTTTCAACAGCTATGATCATTTTAACAGACGTGCTGAAATGCAAGCACAATGAATTGAAAATTTAACAATACAGATTTTATTACATGGCTATTTTCTCTGCCTTTTAATTAAGTAACATTAAACGTACAACTCTTTCTGCAAAAAATCACAGCGCAGGGACAATCCAAACTCTTTAATATTGATGTATTTTATTCTTTGTTTCCTCATCATTTATTTACAATAATTTTCACTTAATTTGGACAATACTCTTATTTACAATATACATATATTACTACGAATTCTACAATCTTCAATGAGATCAGCATTTGAAGTTCCTTTTTGAACTTCGTGAAAGAGAAATTCGGCCAATTCTCACAACGTAATATTGCCAGTTTCTCCATTTTCAGTCTAAACTTTGGAAGACACTTGAAAAACAAAAATAAAAATAATACTATTAGGAAATTCAGAACAGTATTTTCAACAGACACGGAATCGGTTAACGAAAAATAATGGATATACACATTAATTTTCGAAACTGTCTTGCCGAAAGTATTGACCTATCAGATGATTCAAATGTTCAAATTGTTACTCACTTGTACTCTTGACTAGCCTAAATGTATAAAAAAAATGTGTAAATTAATACAAATTCAAGTGAATATCGACACTAGAAATGCATACATTTACAATACTATTATTGTATGAATGTTACAAGTTACATTGCCAAGCTTGTACAAAGAAACAACCAACTTAAAACACAATGAACATTAAAGAAAATGAACATTAAATATGTTCAGTGAGAACATTTTGGAGCACCATCGCAGGCGCGAACTTAAGACTTCGTGACTTCTGAACACCAAGAGTTTATGAGACTTTTGGTTATGAGGCTTTTAAGCTCGTCTTGGGTGATGTCTGACGAGGCAAGACAACAGTTTAATCCACACCACATTGCTCCAAAATATTCTCATCGATATATACATATATATATACACATATATATATACACATATATATACACACATATATATATACACATATATATATATACACATATATATACACACATATATATATATACACATATATATATACACACATATATATACACACATATATATATACACATATATATACACATATATATATATACACATATATATATATACACATATATATATATACACATATATATATACACATATATATATATATATATATATATACACATATATATATATACACATATATATATATATACACATATATATATACACATATATATATACACATATATATATACACATATATATATACACATATATATATACACATATATATACACATATATATATACACATATATATACACATATATGCATATATATATGCATATATATATACATATATATATACATATACATATACATATATATATCAAGCTACCGTGATTTCGGCACATGTTCACTTTGTTCCTAAGTCAAATTTGGTGTTCTAGATTAATGCTTACAAGACTCTTCCTAGACAACAACAACACCATGCCAAAGTAGCAGTGAAGAACCTCTTTACGACAACATTTGGCACTTAAGGCACAAACACACACCTAAACCACCACCTTCCATACACCAACTCACTACATTGTTCATGTTAAGCAAACATGTCCCGCCCCATCCCCTCCCCCCCGCATGGTCACCGGCTAATACATATCGGGACATGTTTGGGATCAGTTGGGACATGCACAGCATCTTTATATTTGTTACAAATGTTTTGGTTTTGCATCCTTATAACTTTGAGCAACATATGAGTTACCATTAGCCAATGGAAGTACAAGCTTAATTTCTGGTAACATTAAAACATAAAAAAATAAAAGGGAGCAAAGGAAAACCATTATTACAGTACTTTGAAACACTTTTGGTAAAACTGAAAAATCACTTTCCCTGCAAAGGCAAGTCTCCTCTTTGACAAGTCTGCAGGGACAAATTCAGAAAGATTAAGTGTAAAAAAAGAGAGAACAAGACTTGCCATACAGAAACTTAAAATAAATTGAACAGGTACTGCAAAATAAGGGGAAAAATAAATATATAAAAAATGAGTTTGAAAGCAAATCAAATGATTCACCAGACACTTCTACAATTTTAAAGGAATTTATATTATCAATAATATAATGTGTACTCGACAATGCATTTCTTGTGTCTATACAATATACAGATGTTTTCTTCAACTCTGTTCCTGAAGGTAACTTTACCTAACGAACAAGAATAGAAACAAGTGTCAGCATTGAGTACGGAAACTGATAAAACAATGAACAAACGGAAAGGGACGGAAAGGGGGAAGAGGGAAGATAAGAGAAGAAAAGGGTACAACACATATGGGAGCCATTCCAAACACGATGTCTGACAAGTATTTTTTAAATTAAATAAAAACTGTTACTTTAATTAAGGTAACGATTGTGGCAGTGACCATATCACGCGCGAATGCAACAACTCCTCTCTAATTATCTTGAAGCCTAAGAACTTGTGTTCACTAACTACTACAAACAGACGTCCCTAAAGCCTCTTGTCACCCACACTGCCACCACCCCCACTCAACATCCTCCACACAGAAACTAGCTTTAGCTTTCTTTGGCCAAAAGGATTTCTCCAAATAATTTGTTAAGGCTGCGGTCAATGGGTCGAGTGTAATAAGATGGTGGGATGGTCGGCCAGGGTGACACGAGTCTAAGACAGACTTCTGCACTGGGTAAACTGGTTATATCCTGGGTAAAACTATTGTCGGCATGGAAGCAAGGCAGTGTATGAACAGCGATAGGCTACATGGATGGCGCTCTTGACTGCTTCCCTCAGCGATTCAAGACTTTTGCAGTTTTAACATACAATGTTTCCGTGGCATATGCGTCGCATTTGTACCACTGAATCTTACTAATTTATTTTAATAATATTCATGCAATAAAGCATTCCAACAAAATTTGATTTAAGATAGTGTTTGAGAATATCCACACGAGTGCCTCGATCACACAACTGGGAATGACAGTTTCGAGCACCACTGAACATGACAGAAACTAGAAGATTCTCTGCCGCTTAAAAACACATTTATGAAGCCAAGCTGCATCTCCCAAGTGTGCAGGGAAACATTCAACAGTAGCATAAGCTGGGTTAAGTTGGGTATCATTGGACTTAATTTACTATTACATGACATAAGGAGTCAATGTATTGAACTACCATCGGAACTACATAGCGCCTTACACTCGGAATATATAGGTAAGTTAATACATAAATAATGTAGATGGATGTAAATATACTTAGGAAGGAGAAATGGTTAAAATTTGACTCATAAGTCAGCGATAGATCTAAAACCAAGAAATGGGGACAAAAACTATGCAAAGAGTTTAACTGACAAACTGTAACTGGTTGACAAAATAAAACACAGAATACAGGCTCTTTCAAAAGTTTCAATCAAGCGGAGCCTCATTATCACTCCGACCTGACTGACGAAGAGATGGACGAACCATGTTGAAGACAACCAATCACAGCAAAAGGTAGCGCTGCTTCCAAAATGAGATCATTTATTCGACAACTCTGTAGTCTTTGTATCGTGACATCAAAAGGCAGGTAACTATCGAGCCAAAAAACTAACAAATCCAATTCTGGACAAACCCTCTCCACCAGGAAACTGACCCCCATGGCTAGCCGTCCACCAGTATCAACCAAGAAAAAACAAAATGGTACCATGTCTCCCGGTACCAACACTGCTGGTGTATGAACTGGCGGGCATTATGCAGCGTTACTGGGTTACACAGGCCCTGTGACTGGTGGATTCTACAAAACTTACCAAATGTAGAGAGAGAGAGAAGATAACATGAGGATATGCAAGATCTAGAAGTGGGGGTGAGGTGGGGAAACAGGAAATGAGAAAACAAAATATAGATGAATAAACCCAGTTCTTAGTGGAACAAATCCGAAATCCTACGTGCCTCTAAATCTTTAATTAAAAGTTCTATACCTCTTTCGCGAGAGGTGGTGGGTGGGGGGGGTCATAACTTTCCTTGAGATTATACATACACACACATTTATATATATAAATATATATATATATACACATATATATACATATATATATATATATATATATATATATATATATATATATATATATATATACATATACATACATATATATACATATACATACATACATATACATGTACATACATATACATGTACATACATATACATGTACATACATATACATGTACATACATATACATGTACATACATATACATGTACATACATATACATGTACATACATATACATGTACATACATATACATGTACATACATATACATGTACATACATATACATGTACATACATATACATGTACATACATATACCTACATATACCTACATATACATGTACATACATATACATATATATACATATACATATATATACATATATATACATATATATACATATACATATATATACATATATATACATATACATATATATACATATATATACATATACATATATATACATATATATACATATACATGTGCAGAAAAACCACATTTGGAAAATAGAAAAATGCTTAACGCGTTTTCGGCTAATTAGCCTTCATTAGAGCAAAATAGAATGAAGGTTTCATTTTAGCAGAATAGCTTCATTCTACTTTGCTCTGATGAAGGCGAATTAGCTGAAAACGCGTTAAGCATTCGCTATTTTTCAAATGTGGTTTTTCCGCATACTTGGATCAGTGTTTTAGTGATCATTGTTGCACACATATATATGTATATACGTATATTATATATACATATATATATATTGCATATACCTAAATTGTACCAAGACATGCGGAGCAGACACTACTGTGAGAGCGACAGTGTGGGTTCTGGGAGAATGTAGGCCTTGGAGGAGAGATGGGTCAGCCACCAGCAGACATGGAGTCATAGCAGCAGTGACCACACACACCAAGTCAACTCCACACCTTAGCCACGATTCAGCCACCATTTACGTGATCACTTATGAAGCACGTACAGCTTTCCTTAATCCTGGGAGGCTTTTACATTTATTAAACAGTTTATGAGCTCCAAGGCACTAAGGTTCTTCATAACAATAAACTCAGTTTTAGAACTTTCGAAGCTCAAACTGTTTATTAAATATATAATCAAAGCTGCCGTGATTTGAGGGAAGATGTACAACATGTACATATATGCTATAAGTGGCAGCATGTGTGTCTGATGAATCTTGGCCCTTGGTTCGAATCCAAATGTCTGTTGCAGCCTCGGTAATGGTCACACACGACCCCACACCAGAACATCATAACTCCTATATATTACAATAAATAAGTAATATGCATCATAAATAATTACAAAAAATTTTGTACTCTTAATGTTACAAATCAACTTGCTCAGGAGCACATATTTGAGAAAATACAGCTGATGTTCAGAATTGAGATCCGTCAAGTAGTACTTTGACAGGTTGGTGCGTCGTCCAAGTGTTCCAAGGAACACGTGTGTCTGCATGCTCGGGTTGCAGCTTCTTTGGGCATATCCAATAACGATCTTTGGATCCTGGTAAAGTTTGTAAGAGGCCGCCTGGGCGTAGCTCACTCAGTCACGGCTGGTGCGAAGAGTTCGTACTCACCAGCCGCTGGGGGGTGAGGCCACACATATAGGCACCACACACACACAGTATGAAATAAATACCTTAGTACAGTATTTACAAAATATCCTAAAAACAATTTTCATATAGTGAGATCATGGAGTTTTGTGGAGGTCCCAGGCTGCAGTGCTGGTGGGATGGTTGGGACAGTTTGGGCGGGTGGGCATTGCCGTTCAAGACAGTAACTTCACTCAAGCATCTCTTCCAGTCTGTTGTGTCCTGAGCACCAGAAACACTTGTCTTGCCAAGACGGAACACCCTCACCGGTCGCCCATGCCACCGCTCACATTCAGCTGTGGCAGCCTTGGAGAAGAAAGAAGCATGAGATCTTGTCAACGCCACACACATCAGTCTGGGTACGATGACCAGACGCCACACACACACACACACACACACACACACACACACACACACACACACACACACACAAAGCTGCTTTGTGGACATCTCAGTCTCTCTCCGTCAACTTCTCCGTCACACGCTAGACAGTGAAGCTCGTGGCCAATCTTCACGCTTCAAAGTTAAGTCACTAGGGAGCCAGTCTGTCGAGCGGCACCTCTCAACACCTGTTGCACAGTGGAACCAATCGGCACAGACACGAGGAAGGTCGTTGACGGAGACTTGCCACGTACCCCGGAGCGTGGGTGGAGCGTGACGCGGAGAGCATGTGGTTGTGAGCGTGTGTTAGGAGGGCGTGGTCTTGGGACGCTTCACCAAGGCTGGTGGATGCTCCTCCTCCAGTTTGGTGGGCGCCGCTCGCTTCGACTTCCGAATCTTCATGAAATCTGCAGGAAGAAAACAAAACATTTTAGCGAGTCATTCCTCTTAACACAAATCATCAATATTAGATAATCAAAATAACTAGGTTATTGTACAACGACAAAATCGGTTAAGTATGGAAAAGGGCGACATGAAAGTTAAAATAATGTTGTATAACTATTAAATAAAAATAAAATACAATGATAGTGGAAAGGGATGTCTGGCTTCAGGGATGACATCCCCATCCATGACATCACTCACAACCCTTCAGCTGTCACTAATTTCAGAACCCTTCCACAAAGCCTCCAATGCACGATCCACAGGATCCGATTCCCTATCTCCATGCTGTCAACTTCATTGAAACCACAAGAATGAAATGATTGTGAAATCACAGTGTGTGGGACGTTCAGGTATACAGGTTCGATCCATCAGACAAGTATCACACACACTTCCTTAATGCCATGAGCTATACCCTCCTTTTGTGGAACACCAAGGGACAACCTTGCCCCTCCCAGAATTATGCAACACCTTGTCGTCACCACCACCCTCCCTCTCGCGTTGATGTGGCTCCCTCCTGGTACACTGCCCACTCTCCCTCTGCAACTAGCATCATCCACTACTACTCCCCACCACACACACACCATGTCCCCTCTCTTGCAATGATGTGCAACCCTCGATGACACTTTTTAATTCATGATTTATACCAATTGGAGTCATTCAAACTTAGGAATGATCTGGGTAAATATTGGTTTGGAAATAGGGTTGTTTGCTGATTTATGGAACAATTTATTGTGTAACATAGATGTGGAAAAGATGGATTGTTTCAAGAGTAGGTCAGACATATACGTTTGGGTGAATGTAAGCAGGAGCTACCTCGTATGGGCCAGTATGAGCCTTCTCTGCACTATCCTTCATTCTTATGTTCTTATGGCAATTCCCCCAACAAATAAATTTGGTAAAATGCTGGATTACAATATTGAATATATAAATTATATACAGCCAGATCAATTGACTGATATTCTCCAGATTACAGACTGGAGAAGTGGTGGGCATAGCTTGAAGGGCAGGCGTGGGTATTGACTAACTGCACGTGGGCATGGCTTGAAGGACAGGTGGGGCATGTGGTACAGTACTACACGAGACAGGTGGGGCATGTGGTACAGTACTACATGAGACAGGTGGGGCATGTGGTACAGTACTACATGAGACAGGTGGGGCATGTGGTACAGTACTACATGAGACAGGTGGGGCATGTGGTACAGTACTACATGAGACAGGTGGGGCATGTGGTACAGTACTACATGAGACAGGTGGGGCATGTGGTACAGTACTACATGAGACAGGTGGGGCATGTGGTACAGTACTACATGAGACAGGTGGGGCATGTGGTACAGTACTACATGATTCCAACAGTTATCATCTAGGCTAAGTAAATTTAAGACCTTTAACTGCAAACCTGGAATAAGGAAAATAAATTAGCACTTAAATGACTTGTCCACAGACAGCCTAGTGTTCTTCCTCAAGATGTTCCTCCAAAGGCCTATATATTCTACTGATGTCTTTGATCTTTTCCAACGTGGAAACCAACATTTAAGCTTGGTCCTATGTTCAATTACCACGTGACCATCTGTCAACTATAGTCTGAAGGTTGTCTCGCTTATAAATGGCTTACAAAATAATAAAGATACAGCCCACTAGCACCAAGCCAGGCTGCTTGTTCACTGAAACCTTTGGCCAGCCAACGACTGGTACAAACAATGCAAGGAGCGAATCTGTGAAACTTATTTGCCTGGTCTATTTTTAAATCAACAGGTTACAAATTGGACGTGCTCAAGAATGCCTGAAAAAGTACGGGATTAACAGGGTTGTAATGTATATGTGGGGCGCTCCAAGCACAATAACCCTGGCCCAACAAGTGATGGAACTGGTGTGGAATAGAGGGGGAAGAGGGGGGGGGGTCGGAGAAGCATGTACCCACTTCTCAATTTCCAGGTCTGTGTTCAATTTTTGCACTAATGGGGACTTAATAGCTGCCTTTCCTATTTGTTATAATTATGGATGGACTCCACTGGACACAGCCTTAGCTGGGGTGCCCCAAACCCCCAATTTCCATCAGCGGGCCCAAGGCCAGCTAGGGAAGTACAAATCTCTGAGCCCGCTCCGGGTCCATGCCTACACAGTACTAGCCTACTCTGAAGTGCATCATTTAGACACGCGGAAATAGCTTATATAATAACAAATAAAAGGCATTTTGCATTATTGGAGTTGAATAGCTTGCCTACTCTTGTCGTTGTAAAGCAAGTGTTTGTCGTGTGTTTTTGTTCAGTACCGATACATTTATCTGAATTAGCCTTAAGTTTGTCGATATCAGTTTTCAGATGTGATTATCAATTTGCTTCGACCAACAGGGTTTGGTAATGTTGCATTCTCGGGTGTCTGCACTACAGTTGGGTTCCTTCTCCACTTACAATTGGAAATCCTCAGTTCGAATCTCAGGCGGGAGAGAAATGGTTGGGTACGTTTCCTTTGACCTAATACCGCTGTTCATCTAACAATATATGTGTGCCCTGGACTTAGTAAGGGAGTAATATTATCAACACTGCAGCCAATATTTTAGGGTGTACTTGAGCTGGGGTTAAGTGTTCTGGGGGGGGGGGGTGGGGTTGAAGCGAGTGGAGGGTGGGTTAGTGCTGTGGGGGGGGGGGTGGAGTAGTAAGAGGAGGGGGGGGGGGGAGAGAGGTTGGTGTCGTAAGGGAGGAGGGGCGGTTGTGGAAAGTGTAGTGTTGGTGTGTTGCGTGATGGGATGGGGAAGCGGGGATGGGGAAGCGGGGATGGGGAGGGGCGAGAGGGAAGTACAGAAGAGTAGTGTGGGTGGAGGTGGAGCCGCTAGGGGTCATGGTGCAGTATGGGTGCCGTCCACCCCGTCCACCCCACCTACACAACTCCCATACAACATTACCACCCCACTAGCTCCTGGGTACATGTTTACTGCTAGGTGAACACCGGCATTAGGTGAAAAGAAACGTACCCAAACATTTCTCTCCCGCATAAGATTCGAACTCGGGTTTCCCGATTTTAAGTCGACATAAGCCTTCACAGCTTCACTAAACTGATGTATTTAAATTGCCCGAACCTAACCCATCCGGGGACCCAAGAATAGAAACTGAAGCACAACGTTTCGGTTCTGAGAGCAGCTGTATGATTTTTTGTGCAGCAGTTTTTGGCCTTAAAAGATTTGTACATGGAATTGTACATAAAATGCGATGTAGTATTGGCCGGGTTACAGTGTGACCTCCAGGGGGGGGGGTTACGGTGTGACCTCCAGGGGGGGGGGTTACGGTGTGACCTCCAGGGGGGGGGGTTACGGTGTGACCTCCAGGGGGGGGGGGTTACGGCGTGACCTCCAAGGTGGGGGGGGGTTTACGGCGTGACCTCCAGGGAGGGGGGTTACGGTGTGACCTCCAGGGGGGGGGTTACGGTGTGACCTCCAGGGGGGGGGGGTTACGGTGTGACCTCCAGGGGGGGGGGGTTACGGTGTGACCTCCAGGGGGTGGGGTTACGGTGTGACCTCCAGGGGAGGGGGTTACGGTGTGACCTCCAGGGGAGGGGGTTACGGTGTGACCTCCAGGGGAGGGGGTTACGGTGTGACCTCCAGGGGAGGGGGTTACGGCGTGACCTCCAGGGGAGGGGGTTACGGCGTGACCTCCAGGGGAGGGGGTTACGGCGTGACCTCCAGGGGAGGGGGTTACGGCGTGACCTCCAGGGGAGGGGGTTACGGCGTGACCTCCAGGGGAGGGGGTTACGGCGTGACCTCCAGGGGAGGGGGTTACGGCGTGACCTCCAGAGGGGGGGTTACGGCGTGACCTCCAGAGGGGGGGTTACGGCGTGACCTCCAGAGGGGGGGTTACGGCGTGACCTCCAGAGGGGGGGTTACGGCGTGACCTCCAGAGGGGGGGTTACGGCGTGACCTCCAGAGGGGGGGTTACGGCGTGACCTCCAGAGGGGGGTTACGGCGTGACCTCCAGAGGGGGGGTTACGGCGTGACCTCCAGAGGGGGGGTTACGGCGTGACCTCCAGAGGGGAGGTTACGGTGTGACCTCCAGAGGGGAGGTTACGGCGTGACCTCCAGAGGGGGGTTACGGCGTGACCTCCAGAGGGGAGGTTACGGTGTGACCTCCAGAGGGGGGGTTACGGTGTGACCTCCAGGGGGGGGTTACGGTGTGACCTCCAGGGGGGGGTTACGGTGTGACCTCCAGGGGGGGGTTACGGTGTGACCTCCAGGGGGGGGTTACGGTGTGACCTCCAGGGGGGTTACGGTGTGACCACCTTCCTACACGCAACGGTGGCTCCAAGTGGGCAGCATCTGCCCTCACAAACACAACCTGGCTAGCCAGCCACAAACACGCACTGGTAGCCTCCAACACGCCAACGTTCTTCCCTCATAAAAACAACACAAGATGAGCCAGGACCAGCCGTAGCACTGCGGGCTCGCCACTCACAAGAGACCACTACTTCTCTACGTAGTTCCTGGCCTTGGCACACACACACAAGTCCAAGTCCATCAAATCGAATGCCAGAAGGATATATTCCAAACACAAAGCCAAGTTTCAAAGACGCCATCTGCTTGGCATCACCAGCAACACCACCTCGGAGAAACAAGGACACCAACCTTATGGTGGCAGCATTACTCTCGTGTCCCTCCGAGGCGGACACGCCCCTCTGGTCAAGGCAAGAGGGTAACATACGCTGCGGCCACGGGCGGCGCGTGTGCCCATCTTGCCGGGAGTCCACCACCCCAGCCAGATTGCAACTCCCAGGAGCAGGTGCACCAATGTTTCTGTGGTGGTGGTGGTGGTGGTGGTGGGCCGCTCCACCACCACCACCAACCCTACCATCATCCTCTAGCCCTCTAACATGTTAAGAAAAACCTAGTAACCTGGATAATAATGTGCCCTAACTGTTTCACCATCCCTCCCTTGTTAATAGCATGGTATAACTGCTTCACCGTAAAACTATATTAATTGTGTTATGTAATATGACAAATCGCTATGAAACCTGCGTCGCCCAACCAAACCAAGCCGGGAACTACCCTCATTAGGTTATAACGCATAGTTCCATAGGCAACACACACACACACACACACACACACACACACACACACACACACACACACACACACACACACACACACACAACTAAAACCTTGATCTTGAGCTCAGAAAAAGTGGATCTTGCAACCAGCAATTACCACCGGGTACAGAACCCGGCCAACGCCTGTATCTCAAGTCGTCGCTGCGGGCATTTGCCTCGCAGCGGGGGCACGGGGGCATCTTGGGAGGGCACAGGTAGCCGGGAAGAGGTCACGCCGGGGTCAAGAGTCTCCGACTTTACTTGGAGACTTCATTAGGCCAAGAATATCTCGCTCCCCCTACAGAAAGTGTTCTAACAAAGACAACGCGTTGGCTACCGTTGGCAACGTCTTGGAAGATTTCTGGAGAAAGAGGTGAATCCGGGCACCAGTGGAGGAGAAACAAGGGATAATTGCGGGTTAGCGAGTGGCCTGCAGGCACGGAGCTTCCTAGAAGGGGAAGAAAGAGCACAACACAAATCTCAACCACGGGTGCTCAAGACGCTCTGCTCAAGTGCTTGCATGTTTTCAAGCGCATGAATTACCGATTTACACATGACCCAAGTCTACTGTTTTACTGTTTTATTCGAGAGAATATAGAAAAGGAACTTTTTTTCCTAGTCTCACGCCGTTGTACATGTTCGTGCCTGATGTGACCCCTACCAAAACCTGGCTCAAGCTGGGCCAAGGGGAGTAACCAACCGTTCCGGCGCGCGGGGCAATGACGCCTCTAGCACCATCCTGCTCAAGGCTCCAAATGACTCACTGGAGACCTCTCCTTCGGCACCCCTAATTCACAAATCCTGGTGGACAAGATACTGGGAACAACTAGTTAATAAAAAGACAGATGAAGATGGAAACTATTGGAAGATGCTATTTAGAAGCAATAACAAAAACAGGAGCATATAAGCCAACAAGACTGACAAGTATGGAAACCGGGTTGATTTATGGGACAAATTACTGGGTAAAACAGACGAGGGATCGCTGGATTGTTTCAAGCGCAGGTTAAGACATGTATATGGATGAGCTCGGGTGAACATGAATGTTTGTATAGCTATGAATAACCGCTGCATAACACATGCCATAAGACCTTTTGGAATCGTATACCGTGATCTTCATACAGTTACTAATGTGGCCTTGCAACCTTAACCACAGATTCAAGAAGAACATGTAGTAAAAACTGTGATAAGAATGTAAGGCAAGAGTGAAACCAAATTACCTCTCATCTATTATTAACAGAATTCGGATATTACATTGCCAACGGCTATTTTTCCACCCGTTTGCACTGGTAATGGTGGAATCACTAATTTACATCGGCAACTGCAACTATCGCTCCTTTGCTTCGGCCGGGAAACTACAATATTTATGAGCATAATAAAAAACTGTAGTTCTTGGCCAATAAGAAACAGCTCCTATTCACATCTTTTTGGCTACAATGGGCGCACTCAATCTAATCTAACCCCACATAGCCTAAGTTAAATTACATCCTAAACTAACCCAAATACTGCATAAGATGAATTATTCCGTTCACACAAACAGACAACGGGCTTGGGTGGACCGTCTGGTGTATAATTCGACCGTAACCCCGCGCTAGGCTACGCTGGTTTAGGGACAACTTTTGATAATCACGTAGAAGGCAAGATACTTATGAAGGAAGATCGCACAGCCAATATAACTATATAACACATGGAAGGGATGTGGAGAGAGGTAAAGAAAGATGCCGAAGCACTTGGACCATCGGAGAACGAACGACGGCCGACCTCCTTGACGGGAGGCCGCCGCCGCGCTGTGCCGGCCCGACACCGCGAAACCTCTCTCAATGAATCCTAAATTTTTCTCATCTCTTTTTCACCCAAGTAGCTTGTCACAGTGAATAATATGAGTATGCAATGACAATCTTATACATATTAGTGTTTGACGATGACAATTTCACACAGAATGAAACGTTCTGCCAGAAACGCTGTGCGTGCTAGTGGCTTCACAAGAATGTAAATACTGTACTATCCAATGTATTCTCACAAACCCAATGTACCTTCTTGTATATATATAAATAAACAAATAAACAAATAAATAAATAAATAAATAAATAAATAAATAAATAAATAAATGAAGCCAACTACATATCAATTTGTCTTATTTCAATTCCTTCTTCCCCCATACCACATCCAAGTGGGACTTACTCGTAATTGCCTTGTCTAACAGTTATGTTATTTATGAAGCAGTGAACATTTAGTAAAAATAGCTAACAGAAAAATGTAAATAAAATGGTATTTTATAAAAAAAATCAACAGGAAAACAGATTCACAAATCCCAGGCCACAGCGGGAACTCTCCCACATACCAGGCCACAGCGGGAACTCTCCCACATCCCAAGCCACAGCAGGAACTCTCCCACATCCCAAGCCACAGCAGGAACTCTCCCACATCCCACGCCACAGCGGGAACTCTCCCACATCCCAAGCCACAGCAGGAACTCTCCCACATCCCACGCCACAGCGGGAACTCTCCCACATCCCACGCCACAGCGGGAACTCTCCCACATCCCACGCCACAGCGGGAACTCTCCCACATCCCACGCCACAGCGGGAACTCTCCCACATCCCACGCCACAGCGGGAACTCTCCCACATCCCACGCCACAGCGGGAACTCTCCCACATCCCACGCCACAGCGGGAACTCTCCCACATCCCAAGCCACAGCAGGAACTCTCCCACATCCCACGCCACAGCGGGAACTCTCCCACATCCCACGCCACAGCGGGAACCCCCCCCCCAAACTCATTCTGTATTACACTTAGCTGCACGAATATTTGTTTTCTCTATGAGCGCCCTTAGCACCACTTAAGATAAACACTAATCACTGACGACCACAATGGTGAGGACGGCTGCCTTGCTAAAATTGTAATATGAAAGCTGTGATTACGACCCATGTCCATCGGAGCTCTGTTGTTTGAATGCCAACTAGGACAAATTTGGTGCAGACTGGATAAGGTGTTAGTAAGTTATCGCGGACCGGAATCTCCCTCAATTTTAAGTCGAAAGCTCTCGTATTTTGAGAGAGATTTGGTTCCATAATACATCATTGGGCTAAATTTGAAAACAAATTGAGCAGTGTTTGTAAGTTATTAGCTAGGTGCATTAAGGTCTTGCCGGCAGACAGGTGACTACAGTCACAAAATACAGCACATACCAAACCAGACAAAATGAACAAATGCCTTTGAAAGTATTACTGTACAAAGAACAATACATGTCCTTGTAATACTATGTAACAGCAGCTGCAGCTTTTGACTAAAGAAATATTTGTCTTCCCCTTTTAACCAGTACAGTACAATAACTTAAATTATTGCCACTAGGACCACCACCTCTTAAAAGTCAATAAACACATTTCTAGATATCAACATAAAAACGATAAAATTAATGACGGAAATTCCTCTATGAACTAGCAAACTGAAGCTAGCCTGAAAACTCGTCAGTGGGACTAATTCCTCTCTTTAGTGACACTTTTTACACAGCCTATCTTTTTTTTTTCCACCCCTCCATCTGGCCGTCGTTACGAGGTAGTTTTGACAAGCGTGTGATGTATGGGAACACTGCGGTCGGTGATGCTAACTGATCACTTCGTCTTATGAAAAAAGCCTTGTTGAAACTCAAAACGTAGGTAGGCCGTGTTTTGTTGACTTTTAACGGTCACTCCATGAATGCTGCCATCTGTTTTAACTTGAGGCGTTAAGGCGTGACTTAATACTTTTCCCACACCCACCGACCTTGTGTATTTAAAGTGTGTACGATACAGAGAACCCGCCCCAGCAGCGCCCCCACCAGGCCATGAAGCTCCCTGGTCGTTATTCTCCCCCCGGCTCGCCCCAACACTAAAAATCACATTCACACACACACAGGGCTGACTAAATTCATCGCCTGAGGTATTCATCCTCCAATTCAGACAACAACCTCGCCATTCAGAGACCCTCAAAAACGCGGCAACGCCCGGGAAAACACACTTTCAAAGGCCAACAGCAACCAGCAGCCAGCGACAAGTAGCGGTCGTGAGCCAGCAGGGAGCACCAAACCCTTTGGTGGAAGCCATGACCATCAGCCGCTGCCAGCATAAAAGGTTAAAGACTCGCCAGCAGGAGGTCCCATGTACTGCCCCCGTTACTGCTCCAACCGTCACAGTCATTACCAACAGCACACACTTGACAACATGCAACTATACTGTTGCTCAAGCGTTAGTCCTAGCATATTTAGAAAGAGTTAACAGAACTCTTGGTCCGAGACATTTGTAACTGGTTAATAACTAATTGTCTTCCCTTGACTCTTATCTGATAGCAAAGAGAAGGCAAAGACTCATAATTCAAAATCATTGGGTCAAAAATAAACAAATGTATAAATGTCTTGTATTCCTTGCAAGTGAAAATGCGCGCGCGCGCACAAACACACGCACGCACTACTTGCAAGTGAAAATAAATAAGATAGTCAACTAAGCGCATCTCCTTAGCACCTAACTAATCAATTTACTATGATACTTCAGGCATAGGATCAAATGATTCTCAAATCTTTGGATCCTCTTTAGCTGTCAGAAAGGGTTCCACAAGGTTCACTTTTAAATCTTGAATCATTAGATCAGCAACTTCACATACTTGATACAAATGTACTGAGTATCCAACACTCCATACGGGAATGTGATCAGGCAAGGCAACACAGTGCCAAGACTCTCCCTCCGACGAGCATCCAATACTGTTTGTTAAGTTCTTACATATTTACGTTCTTCTAAAAAGTTGCTAGCCATATATATTATATATATGATATACATTACACATAATATAATATAATATAATATATATATTTACGCGGAAAATCCACAGAGAAATGGGAGAGAGATAAGGGAAACACCGGAAAGAGTCCGGTGTTTGTCAACACTGGACAGTCAGGTGTTGACAAAGGCCCAGATCGGCCGAAACGTTCATCTCTCTCCCATTTCTCTGTGGATTTTCCGCATACAAATGCTCAGTGTTTAGCGATCGTCAAATGCATTTATATATATATATATATATATATATATATATATATATATA
Organism: Procambarus clarkii; assembly: GCF_020424385.1. Classification (NCBI taxonomy): domain Eukaryota; kingdom Metazoa; phylum Arthropoda; class Malacostraca; order Decapoda; family Cambaridae; genus Procambarus; species Procambarus clarkii. The sequence continues at coordinate 74,189 of NW_025570924.1, forward strand.
TATATATATATATATATATATATATATATATATATATATATATATATATATATATATATATATATATATATATATATATATATATATATATATATGTCGTACCTAATAGCCAGAATGCACTTCTCAGCCTACTATTCAAGGCCCGATTTGCCTAATAAGCCAAGTTTTCATGAATTAATGTTTTTTCGTCTACCTAACCTAACCTAGCTTTTTTTGGCAACCTAACCTAACCTTACCTATAAATATAGGTTAGGTTAGGTTAGGTAGGGTTGGTTAGGTTCGGTCATATATCTACGTTAATTTTAACTCCAATAAAAAAAATGACCTCATACATAGAGAAAAGGGTTGCTTTATCATTTCATAAGAAAAAAATTATAGTAAATATATTAATTCAGGAAAACTTGGCTTATTAGGCAAATCGGGCCTTGAATAGTAGGCTGAGAAGTGCATTCTGGCTATTAGGTACGACATTATATATATATATATATATATATATATATATATATATATATATATATATATATATATATATATATATATATATATATATATATAAGGGAAGGGGGTGGTAGGACCTAAAAAGCACACAAACTGTATTGGAGGGGACCTACATTCCCTGCAATGCGTTATGTGTGGTTTCCTCCGAGGCTATGGGTCCCCCTTCTTCCAGCCAGAGGTGGTACTCCCTTCCCTTTTTATATTATATATATATATATATATATATATATATATATATATATATATATATATATATATATATATATATATATATATATAAAATACATGTATACGCAATATACGCTATCCTATTGTGCGCAAGAGAGTATATATTACCCTAAAGGATTGTTTATTTAAATCCTGGACTTAGCCTGAAGGTTAGATTTAAGACTAGTTACTTTTCTGTGATTATTGTGGCATTTGGGTTAATTCCTAATACAAAACTCACCTTTTTTGTATGGTTGATCAAAGGGCTATCATTACTAGAGAATGAGCTGGATATGCGAAGCCAGTCAAAGGAGAAACTATGCTGCCATAGGCTGGGACATCTTATCTAGACCCCACCAGCCAAACTCCTGGGAGATGGGGTTCCCTTTTGTCAGCCCCACACGCCTTTCTCCTCCCGTGCGTGGAAGCCATTCCAACACTACAAAAGCACGTTTTGGAGGTTCTTCCCCTTAGCCCTGTACCTCGGCCCTAACCCAGTGTTACCAGTACGAGTTGAAGAGTTGAGTTACAATTCGCTATTTTTCCCCACATACCCACAATGCCCCGTGAGCTCACATGCCCCAAAGTGTCATTCTTCAAGACCTGACGGTCTTCCTTTCTTTCTTTGGCCTCTCATCCCACATCATTCACTCGTCCATCCTGGTAGTGAATGAATGACTGGTAGCACGACTCCATCTATCGTACTCCCCCCCCCCCTCTTACTCCTCACGCCGGAATGTTGGTGAGAGGTGAGGGGTGGGGGGGGCACGAAAAGCCAACCCGTCCTCTCGAGTAATACGTCTCATTTTGTACTGTTTGGTCCCCAACACACACAGTACCATGAAAAGTTACGGCTGACAAAAACCTACGTTTTCTTTGCACCGGTTGTTAGGTTAGGTGGTTCGCGTTGGTTCCTACATGTCTGGTTAGGTTAAGTTAGGACTGTAATTTGTACGTTGTAGCAAATAAAGATAGGGCTTAACTCTGGCCCCATCCACACACTGGTCATTCTATAATACAAAATAGGCGCTACCTGGCATTTTGAAGTTGACTTTATTCTTATGTGTACAGTCAGAGGATGAAAATATTACAGACTTTGGGTCTAAATGTGAATATGAATTTGTTCCTACATGACTAGGTTAGATGGTAAGAAAATATTTACTAATAATGCGTCTCTATCACAAAACCCCCACCACTACTCACACAAGCTACATAGGCCTACTAGCCAACACAACCCTAAATATCTACGGCTCCTACACCCACCACACATATACGTCTTACAAATATTATTACCAAAAATTTATGCTAAATAATATAACCAAAAATTTTTGCTTTACACAGCAAGCAATTTTATACAGTCAGGCCATTCTGATAAGATCACCTTTTCACGTAAAGAATCGCAAATAACACAATCACAGAACTGTCCCCAGTCCAACACAGCCTAGTACGTGAGATTCACGTTTTCTAAATCCCCAAAAGGGGGCGAGGGGGGGGGGCTCCAGGACACCACAATTTAGTGAAGACAGGATTCACAAAGGAGGGCTCCGGCTTGTACGGCTACCATAATCACATCTGAATACAGGTCAGATTGACCAGTAGAGGCGAACAGAGAAGGAGGGCCACATCCTTACTGGAAATGTTACAACCAGACACTCCTTTTGACAGCAAAAAGAGCATTTACAGATAATTCTATAAACTATTACCCCCCCCCCCCCCACCAGAAGGAAATGGTCTAAAGGAACCTCATTACAGCCTCTGAACAAAATGCACAATCGATACTGAACACCAACAGGTCACATACTAGCGGATAATTAGGAAAACTTTGCAAGATTTTAAGGGTTGACAAATGTTAATATTTTTGTTTGATAAGCTGTTCACTTCAAACAGTTCCCAGCTGTGTCTGGGTACAAGTGACAGGATGAACAACCCTGCGGGGTTTATTCCTGTTGGAGAGTGTTGTACATGCTCCTATGGCGGTATGTCCACTCACATGATGAGTGGCGCTGCCCAGGTCTGTCCACTCACAGGATGAGTGACGCTGCCCAATAGTCACTATGGCGGTGTGTCCACTCACAGGATGAGTGACGCTGCCCAATACTGTCATTATGGCGGTGTGTCCACTCACAGGATGAGTGACGCTGCCCAATACTGTCACTATGGTGGTGTGTCCACTCACAGGATGAGTGGCGCTGCCCAATACTGTTACTATGGCGGTGTGTCCACTCACAGGATGAGTGGCGCTGCCCAATACTGTCACTATGGCGGTATGTCCACTCACATTATGAGTGGCGCTGCCCAGGTCTGTCTACTCACAGGATGAGTGACGCTGCCCAATAGTCACTATGGCGGTGTGTCCACTCACAGGATGAGTGACGCTGCCCAATACTGTCACTATGGCGGTGTGTCCACTCACAGGATGAGTGACGCTGCCCAATACTGTCACTATGGCGGTGTGTCCACTCACAGGATGAGTGACGCTGCCCAATACTGTCACTATGGCGGTGTGTCCACTCACAGGATGAGTGACGCTGCCCAATACTGTCATTATGGCGGTGTGTCCACTCACAGGACGAATGACGCTGCCCACTAAACTCGCCCCTCGTGGCAAAATTAAAATTAATGGAAGAAAAGTTCATTTAGTAAAAATATTAAAAAAGGGCTGTTAAGCCTATGAAAAAGTAAATATACGTATTTGTATAACTAGAGATTGTTGAAGGCTGATGACCAAACGAAAACAATGGTGAATCATCAACTCCCTCCCCACTTCAAAAACAGGTCGTAACTACAGCCATTTCCCACAACACACACCACAGCCACTGGATTTTACAAGTCATAAATCTGAATTCGCCGCCGTCACGCAAACAAGCCGCCGATACCCCTCCACCACCACCCCACAACCCTCGAACCTTTACCCGCAAACAAAGGTGAAGGGACGCCCAGCTTGTCACCATCAGCACCCCAGATGGCTTATTTTAACCTAGTCCATTCTGGCGTCGACTCCAGCACGTGGTCACCAGGCACAGGCGGGCTTACCGTACATTATCACAGTCGTGTTGGCTTTATTGCAATAAATCCCTGATGAGAAAACATGGTAATATTGCTTACAATTCTAGTTTGGCTTGTTGTATTCTGGAAGGGTTGTTAGGCTTTTGATCTTTATTTACGGACACTACAATAGTACTAACTGGTAAGTACTGCTACTCTTGTCATGAATATACTTCAAAACGAGACCTAGAGTAAACTCAAGGTATACATCGAGAAGCTGGGTACACTCGTCTCTATGTAGCCCCATATTCTAGTGCGTAGCGTAGTAGTAGTAAACCACCTCGTTAACACTTACAATATACTTTAACTATGCTAGAAAAAATAATGCCAAGGTTACATTTACTAAAGCATAGGAAAGGTTATAAGGATGCTTTGGATTTATCACTATTTAAAACGACAATTTAAAGCTCTCATGAAGGCGATAACCTATCCAAACTTCTTGATACATAAAGGTTAAGCATATAAAAATGTTGATTAAACATTTATTAAACGTTATGCCAGTATCTTTTGCCCACTTGATAACCGGCCAAGTCGTCTTTGTACGTAACACCAGCATTCGTGACCCAGAAATGTGCAACGACAATGAACTCAACAGACCTTTTACTATACACAAAACGCTTTCTTAATCTTAATGTCATCACAATACATCCTTTGTGTGATTCGAGCCGATGGACGATATACTTGGGTACCATCTTGACATTTTCACCATCACTGTTTATTCATATATCTATCTCAACATGACATCGCTCTCTCTCTCTCTCTCTCTCATCCGGTGGTATTATAAACAAGCCAAGGCAGGAAACCGCAAGATACGATACGCACGCCTCCAGTAAACCAGCCCCTCTGGCTGCTGTAGTACGTTTAAATGGTGCGAGGGGTCGTAGGAAGCCTTTATCTGTAGCGTAGAGAGGTCGCAGGGGCACGTGGGCATCCCCCTCCCCCCCCCCTACTTCCCGCCTAAACATACACGCACTCATTCCTAAAGTTTCCCGCGCAAATCCCTCGTGATGTCCCGTCCACTCACAACAGCTGACTCTTCAACGGTGCTTCGCTTACACGTCCACACAGGTTTATTAACTTGTACCCGCCACCCTCATTATATCCCAAATATGCTAACCTACCCAGTTGGCACAATATCATAGAGCAACGCAAATTCAACGTCGAATCAACGCCACTCTTGGACATTGCTCCCACCGAATACAGACACTCGACTTCTCTACGTATGTACGAGTGATGCTCAACAGCCTCATTCACCACGAATTTCTAAGAAAAATAATTTTCAGCATCACTAAGGATTCCGATTTAATGCGCCCCTCATTTCAACAGTCCAATTGGTCGCCCATTTTCGAGATTATCACATTTAGACCCTCTATGTACTATCACCACGGCCGGTCATTGTAAATATCTAGATTGCACGTCTTCAAGCAACGCAGGAACGGCTTAGCGTTGGCTTTACCCAAATATTGTCATCCAAGGATAACGTATCCAAGCCAAATAACCAGAACTGATGATCTTCAGCCTTAGCTTATACTAATCTTTAACAGCCTAAATTTGTAAATTACTTATTAACTTAGCCGTTTTGAATTTATTGAACAGCTTATTCTACCACTAACAGCAAATGTATATTTGTAATAAAAACGTCATTTGGTCAATGTTTTGTTTTCCTACATTATTTGGGGATACCGCTAACAGTACTTTTTTCCAAATTTGTGTTCTAATAAGACAACACAGACCTATTCTGCAACCATTTACCATGCCCCTACTGCCCTTTTACTAATGTATAATATATAGTCACTGCCAAGTCGAAATGTAACCTTGAGTCTACAGGATACTACCAGTATCAAATACATGTGAAATATGGTACATTGAAGTATAATAGTTATATGTACAATGTAAATTTTATAAAACCAATAATGCACCTAATGTTTCGGGCCTATGCTGTACTTTCCTACCGCTTACTATCTCCAAGTGCTAATACTATGCACTTAGTACACCAAAGTTCTCTGGTAGTCTGCTTCACTTCCAACCAGGTTGGAGCAGGAATTGCTGATAAGGACTGCCGCTGATTAAAAAAATAAGATAAATGGTAGAAGAAAGCATGGTTGCCAAATGAGTCGTATCGCCAGGCTTCTCTTCACAGAATGGGCTTAAGAGAATCATTTTTTTAAACGCAACAAAAAATTCGAACGTCAAAATAGTTACAATAAACAACAACAACAAGTACACGGCCGGTGTACGACACGGCCGGTGTACTGGTACACGACACTGGGCGGCCGGTGTACTGGTACAAGACACGGCCGGTGTACTGGTACACGACACGGCCGGTGTACTGGTACACGACACGGCCGGTGTACTGGTACACGACACGGCCGGTGTACTGGTACACGACACGGCCGGGTGTACTGGTACACGACACGGCCGGTGTACTGGTACAAGACACGGCCGGTGTACTGGTACACGACACGGCCGGTGTACTGGTACACGACACGGCCGGCCGTGTACTGGTACACGACACGGCCGGTGTACTGGTACACGACACGGCCGGTGTACTGGTACACGACACGGCCGGTGTACTGGTACACGACACGGCCGGTGTACTGGTACAAGACACGGCCGGTGTACTGGTACACGACACGGCCGGTGTACTGGTACACGACACGGCCGGTGTACTGGTACACGACACGGCCGGTGTACTGGTACACGACACGGCCGGTGTACTGGTACACGACACGGCCGGTGTACTGGTACACGACACGGCCGGTGTACTGGTACACGACACGGCCGGTGTACTGGTACACGACACGGCCGGTGTACGACACGGCCGGTGTACTGGTACACGACACGGCCGGTGTACTGGTACACGACACGGCCGGTGTACTGGTACACGACACGGCCGGTGTGTGTACTGGTACACGACACGGCCGGTGTACTGGTACACGACACGGCCGGTGTACTGGTACACGACACGGCCGGTGTACTGGTACACGACACGGCCGGTGTACTGGTACACGACACGGCCGGTGTACTGGTACACGACACGGCCGGTGTACTGGTACACGACACGGCCGGTGTACTGGTACACGACACGGCCGGTGTACTGGTACACGACACGGCCGGTGTACTGGTACAAGACAAGGCCGGTGTACTGGTACACGACACGGCCGGTGTACTGGTACACGACACGGCCGGTGTACTGGTACAAGACACGGCCGGTGTACTGGTACACGACACGGCCGGTGTACTGGTACACGACACGGCCGGTGTACTGGTACACGACACGGCCGGTGTACTGGTACACGACACGGCCGGTGTACTGGTACAAGACAAGGCCGGTGTACTGGTACACGACACGGCCGGTGTACTGGTACACACGCCGGTGTACTGGACACGGCCGGTGTACTGGTACACGACACGGCCGGTGTACTGGTACACGACACGGCCGGTGTACTGGTACACGACACGGCCGGTGTACTGGTACACGACACGGCCGGTGTACTGGTACAAGACACGGCCGGTGTACTGTACAAGACACGGCCGGTGTACTGGTACAAGACACGGCCTGGTACACGACACGGCCGGTGTACTGGTACACGACACGGCCGGTGTACTGGTACACGACACGGCCGGTGTACTGGTACACGACACGGCCGGTGTACTGGTACACGACACGGCCGGTGTACTGGTACACGACACGGCCGGTGTACTGGTACAAGACACGGCCGGGTGTACTGGTACACGACACGGCCGGTGTACTGGTACAAGACACGGCCGGTGTACTGGTACAAGACACGGCCGGTGTACTGGTACACGACACGGCCGGTGTACTGGTACACGACACGGCCGGTGTACTGGTACACGACACGGCCGGTGTACTGGTACACGACACGGCCGGTGTACTGGTACACGACACGGCCGGTGTACTGGTACACGACACGGCCGGTGTACTGGTACAAGACACGGCCGGTGTACTGGTACACGACACGGCCGGTGTACTGGTACACGACACGGCCGGTGTACTGGTACACGACACGGCCGGTGTACTGGTACACGACACGGCCGTGTGTACTGGTACACGACACGGCCGGTGTACTGGTACACGACACGGCCGGTGTACTGGTACAAGACACGGCCAGTGTACTGGTACAAGATACGGCCAGTGTACTGGTACACGACACGGCCGGTGTACTGGTACACGACACGGCCGGTGTACTGGTACACGACACGGCCGGTGTACTGGTACACGACACGGCCGGTGTACTGGTACACAACACGGCCGGTGTACTGGACACGGCCGGTGTACTGGTACAAGACACGGCCGGTGTACTGGTACAAGACACACTGGGCGGCCGGTGTACTGGTACAAGACACGGCCGGTGTACTGGTACAAGACACGGCCGGTGTACTGGTACAAGACACGGCCGGTGTACTGGTACAAGACACGGACACGGGTGTACTGGTACAAGACACGGCCGGTGTACTGGTACAAGACACGGCCGGTGTACTGGTACAAGACACGGCCGGTGTACTGGTACAAGACAAGGCCGGTGTACTGGTACACGACACGGCCGGTGTACTGGTACACGACACGGCCGGTGTACTGGTACACGACACGGCCGGTGTACTGGTACACGACAACTGGTACACGTCAAGGGCACAAGCGCTAGAACTCCCTGGTGGATGGTGTCGCCTGCGCTACCCAAGACACCATATTGAGAATGAGTTTACCTGTTGACATTTCCAGTTTACTCCTAGTAACTTTTACAATTCGCTGCAGTCCTGGCCGACCTAATCAGGCACACGGTAGTGTAAATCAAACTTACATATGTAGGTAAGTCGATAGTGGTATACAATATTTAGGCCAGTGCGAATCATGACAAAAAACAAGATACAGCTTAGGCCAAGTCCATGACTTGGTCGCAAATAAAATTATTGACAATTCTTAGCCCCATCATGACGGAGGCCAGCTGGCGACAAGGACGAAGTAAAACAAAAAATTATGGCGAAACCCCTAAAATTACACCACATAATACATGGCTTCTACTGTCGGAAATCAAGTGGTTAACACCACACTCGTTAACTATCCAACTACAGGAGCAGCTACGATAACGTAGAGTGACCTTAGTTACCGAGGATCGAAGACCGTAAAGTTAAGAGAATAGGCTTAAAAACCCCAGCATTGAATATTCTTAAATCAAATTTCACCATTAGCCAAATACGTCAGCCAGAAGTCGCGCAGGCTAATTAACTACCCAATATAAAAGGAAAATGCTCTATATAGGTATACAAGTCACTGCTATAAATTTATTTGGATGTGTGTATATGCCTGAAATTTTGGTCAACCTCAGACACTGGAGACTGACAATACATGGAACCAGACCTCAGTGCTCTGACAAGCTATCTGAAATTGACAAAAAATATATGCCTAGGCCTAAGCCTAAACTCCAGCAGGCCTAACGTAAACAACAGACGCTGGTCATGTTCAGGTTTATATGGGAAAATATTGAAAAATGACAAATATAAACTAGACTTTATCAAGAAACCCCTTTCAGACACCCTAGTCATCTGAGAGAGCATCAGCCTTGTCCATCTTAGAAAACAAAAATTGAAGAGAACAGTAGATGATCTAGATGTTTCTTAAAGCAGCGGGGCTAACCTTGAGACCATTATGCAAGCAGCCAGGCAGGCAGCCAGCTACCGTAGGATGCTCACCCAGCCCTCCATCAGATACCAACCAACATATGGTTTTATGTTCCACTCCTGGCCATTGGCCAACGCGCGCTGCCCAAACCTAGTCATTTAATCAAGCTCCGGGGATGACGAAATCCGACCAGTCCATAAGCCACGGTCAAACACCCACCGGACATTTTGGGTGGAAAAGCCTCAACAGTAAAAATCGGCTAGGCATACTCTTCCTGCGGAGAAGACCTTCATAACGTGGCTTGCTAGAATTGAATTGACATCTATCAACCTCTGGCAATTGTCCTTTCATCATAACCTCCAAGGCGGCTACTGACAGGCAGAGGATATGCCGCTCTCGGTGGCCTACGCATAGAGTTCATTCACACCTGCGCCCCAATCACGTCATGCGCCACTTCGCCACCATCGCTGCTCTCGACTTTTGCGCTCTTTTATCAAAAGTTAAATCAAACAAGAATCAAAACATTCCCTATTTGTAATGCGCTGCTCTTTATATCCCCTACCCTCCAGTATGGGTAATACTCCCACTTTACCTAGACAACTCTTTACAATTGATAAAATAAAAAATAAACAGGATCTACTCGTTGGCAACACTAGGCGCCTCATCCAGTGACTTACAACGCCAAACTCAGCTGCTGCGTCAGAAAGTTGTGAAGCCACCACATAACAACTAACTCAACTTTCACACGGAAAATATTGCCTTTCAATCATACTACCTATATCTTTACGCACATTAGAATGCACGTGACGTAAAGCTACATCTCAATACAAGATATACAGCAACACGAAGGAATATAGTATATATTAGTGGGGTTAGTACGAAGTGAGTTGGCAGCAACGGGCGACTAGAGTAAGCGTAGTAGGCAAAGTTTGTCGGAACTAAATTTCACCAATTTCACGCCAAAACTCCCCATGAATGACGTAGGCATACAAAAAATCTCCCCACATGGTATACTGTAGACGGGTTGGGGTCCCCAAGCGATACATTCAAAGCCTATCATGCTATATGTGTCGAGGAGGCCTCTTCCCGCCAATATCAGAGTTACAGTGTTGGCCAGCAAGCACCTCCACAGGTTTCAACCCGTTCCTTGCAAGCCATGTTGCAGCGCGATCAACAGACAACCCTCTCTCCTTCCTTCGTTCCTTCCTTCGTTAATTTCTCAATCATGAACGTCAACAGAAATAATTATACCACACTACATTTGCATATGAGCAAAGACTTTGGAAATACCAAGCCAGTCCTTGCCTCTTTGGTTAATACACTGAGCGAACACACACACACACACCAGTCTACAGGTTCAACTGGCGAGCAAGCTTACGTTCAAGCCCACGACGCACCAGCTTAGGTTCAAGCCCACGACGCACCAGCTTAGGTTCAAGCCCACGACGCACCAGCTTAGGTTCAAGCCCACGACGCACCAGCTTAGGTTCAAGCCCACGACGCACCAGCTTAGGTTCAAGCCCACGACGCACCAGCTTACGTTCAAGCCCACGACGCACCAGCTTACGTTCAAGCCCACGACGCACCAGCTTACGTTCAAGCCCACGACGCACCAGCTTACGTTCAAGCCCACGACGCACCAGCTTACGTTCAAGCCCACGACGCACCAGCTTACGTTCAAGCCCACGACGCACCAGCTTACGTTCAAGCCCACGACGCACCAGCTTACGTTCAAGCCCACGACGCACCAGCTTACGTTCAAGCCCACGACGCACCAGCTTACGTTCAAGCCCACGACGCACCAGCTTACGTTCAAGCCCACGACGCACCAGCTTACGTTCAAGCCCACGACGCACCAGCTTACGTTCGAGCCCACGACGCACCAGCTTACGTTCATGTATAGCCCACGGACCAGTATTCGTATTCAATAAGCCAAACTATACAAACACATGTTCCAGCTCACGTGCCCGATAAGCAAGGACGCTGTACGAACACACCGTGTACCGGGGTCCAGCGCACGTACTCAATAGGTGCACGGACCCACCAGGCACACGTGCACCTAAGGACCTCCCCACGGACCCATTAAGAGAGCTCACCTACTATTAACCCACTGACGGCCAACAGTGACAATGGAAATTAACGTTCAGTACAGGCACTATTCTCTGTCAACATAGCAGGGGGCGGGGTGTGTGGGGGGGGAGACCAACCGAATCCCATCACCCCAAGCCCCTGCCACCACCCCCATCACCCCCCGCCACCCACCAACCCCCTCCCACGCCAGCCACCAACCCCCACCTCCCTGTGCCCCAGCTGAGAGATTTAATTTTGAAAGCAGAGCAACCAACGGCCGACGACTGTTACCATGGAGAATATACCGTCTACCACACCCACCTCTACCATGGTAATCCAGCCTGGTCGATAACCCCTCCCACTCCCTTCCACACGCTGTGATCACATTATGGATTTAGTCCCCAGCTTCGACCAAAGGGGGGAGCCAGAATTCCCCTAAAGGTCGATAAACCACCCCCTGGTGATCACATTATAGATTTAAAGTCCCCAACTTTGGAAGAGGGGGGAGGGAGAGGTCAGAATTTCCCTAGGGTCTCTACTCTGGAAGGTTTCCCATGACACTCATTCAGTATTCCTAGGCCTATGTGTGGGAGCCTACATACTCTAGCCAGAAAAACATGCTCTCTGTTTCTTTCATTAAAACTTAATTTATCCCTTGCATACAGTAATTATGTCAGTGTCTTTACTATATACGAATTATAACTGCATAACATTTCTCGTGTCCCCCCCAAAAACAATTAAATGTCAAAGCCTACTTCAGATATCCATACTGTCAAGTGAAGCCAAGGCCTATTATTATTATTATTATTATTATTATTATTTTATTGTTTTTGGCATGTGTATGTGATTCTACAAAGCCTTTAATATTTGTTTAACCCGTTCGGTAAATTGTAGTTACTTTAGTTGACCATTTGTTGTAACTTTTTTCTTAAGTACTCCCAAACACATACTATGCAGAAACCCTCGCGTCTGTATATAGTGCGTGTACATAGTGCATGTATAGTGTATATAGTGCATGTATAGTGTATATAGTGCATATATAGTGCGTGTATATAGTGCATATATAGTGCGTGTATATAGTGCATATAGTGCGTGTATATAGTGCATATAGTGCGTGTATATAGTGCGTGCATATAGTGCATGTATATAGTGCATGTATATAGTGTATATAAAGCATGTATAGTGTATATAGTGCGTGTATAGTGTATATAGTGCATGTATAGTGTATATAGGGCATGTATAGTGTATATAGTGCATGTATAGTGTATATAGTGCATATATAGTGCGTGTATATAGTGCATATAGTGCATGTATAGTGTATATAGTGCGTGTATAGTGTATATAGTGCGTGTATAGTGTATATAGTGTATATAGTGCGTGTATAGTGTATATAGTGCGTGTATAGTGTATATAGTGCGTGTATAGTGTATATAGTGCGTGTATAGTGCATATAGTGCGTTGTATAGTGTATATAGTGCGTGTATAGTGTATATAGTGCGTGTATAGTGCATATAGTGCGTGTATATAGTGCGTGTATATAGTGCATATAGTGCGTGTATATAGTGCATATAGTGCGTGTATATAGTGTGTGTATATAGTGCATATAGTGCGTGCATATAGTGCGTGCATATAGTGCGTGCATATAGTGCGTGCATATAGTGCGTGTATATAGTGCGTGTATATAGTGCGTGTATATAGTGCGTGTATATGGTGCATATAGTGCGTGTTATTAAGGAACCTTGCCATACACTCCCGTGCTGGCAACACACCTCACCCGCAACATCAACACACTGCCGCTCCTGCAACGGAGGTTGGGTGCAGCTGGTGCAATTGAGGCGTGTTGCAGGGCCTGCCTGCCATGAACTCGCATGTTTATTGGTCAGTTCCGCCTGCAACACGTGCGCCCATTGGTCAGTTCCGCACCATGTGACCATCAACAAATGACGTCACGTGGATGGTTACTGATGCACTATATTGTCTCGTGCATTCTGGGATCTGCATTATTGCAATCGGCCGACAACCTCTTAATATAAACATACAAACGTTAAAAAATCCTGCATAGACGAATATTTGCAACTAAACCTCATTATAAGCACAATTACATTATTAATGAGATACATCCTAGTGAAACTGCTTTTCTAACAAAGATGAAAACATAAGAAAAAAATAAATTTATCTAACGAGAACACTCACTAGATGCCAACAACCGGCAAGTATCGTACACAGCGTCAATGCCCACCACGCACACAAGGAGCAAAAAGCCTAGCATATCAGGATGAACATATTATAATGGGCGCGAGGGCAAGACAAGCGCAAGTACCGCACCCAATACCCCTTCACCCTACCAACTTTCGTAACTCGAAACCCCCCACGCAACTCCTGCGGTTACAGAAGTCACTTGACAGGTTACAAACCCAGTTTGAAGTGCATTATGTACCTGTCAACCCATACTTCACAACATCCCTTAACCCACTCTCCTACCCCCCAAACACACACACACACACAATAACAAAAAATGGCCTACTTGCCTAATGCTCCGGACATCAAAAATGCTCTACTTTCTACCCATTTAAACAGCCCTGACTCCTACTTGCCACACCGAATAGCCCTTTAACACAACTCCGTCGGGTTTCCCGCTCCTGACGCAGCTGGTGAAGCAACACCCTACGCCGGGAATTCTGCCACAGGCCAACAACAGGAAAACATATGGAGGTATGATAGCCGTCAAGGTCGACCACAGCACCAGAGAATAGAAATCCCAAGACGCCGCCGCTACCTCGGACTTGACCGAAACGTTTGACAGATGAGGCAAGGCCTATACTGTGCTCTACGGGAGGCCTATACTGTGCTCTACGGGAGGCCTATACTGTGGTCTACGGGAGGCCTATACTGTGCTCTACGGGAGGCCTATACTGTGCTCTACGGGAGGCCTATACTGTGCTCTACGGGAGGCCTATACTGTGCTCTACGGGAGGCCTATACTGTGCTCTACGGGAGGCCTATACTGTGCTCTACGGGAGGCCTATACTGTGCTCTACGGGAGGCCTATACTGTGCTCTACGGGAGGCCTATACTGTGCTCTACGGGAGGCCTATACTGTGCTCTACGGGAGGCCTATACTGTGCTCTACGGGAGGCCTATTACTGTGCTCTACGGGAGGCCTATACTGTGCTCTACGGGAGCCTATACTGTGCTCTACGGGAGGCCATACTGTGCTCTACGGAGGCCTCTACTGTGCTCACGGGATCCTATACTGTGCTCTACGGGAGGCCTATACTGTGCTCTACGGGAGGCCTATACTGTGCTCTACGGGAGGCCTATACTGTGCTCTACGGGAGGCCTATACAGATTCCCTCCTCCCGGGGGCGCACCTATCATGCCCTCAACCACTCTGAAAAAACACCCACGTCAATTTAGTGACACTTGTACCACGTCAAACACAGTGCGCCACTACACCCACTTACAACACACCCAAAACTGTACACAATACACCCACACCCTAAGTGCTGCACTTCCCGCCACAATACGCCCCACACCTGACCCAATACGCCCACACTAACTTACCTGTGACGGGAAGTTGGGCGGTTCTCGCTCTGGTTCTTCTGACTGTGGGTAAGGAGGTGTGTTCTGGAGCCAGTCTCACGCCACCACTCCACTTCTTAACTACAACAACTTCGCTTATAGACCGGCGGCTAGTGCTGCCTTCACTAGAACTAGCCTCACTAGAACTAGATATCGTCGTGGGCAGCCGGGATTCTGCTCTTCTACTTGTTGGTTTCGCCAACACTGTGGTGGTGGTGGTGGTTGCAGGGGTGGGCGTGGTGGTGGTTGTTGGGGTGGGCGTGGTGGTGGTTGTTGGGGTGGGCGTGGTGGTGCTTGCAGGGGGTGGGCGTGGTGGTGCTTGCAGGGGTGGGCGTGGTGGTTGGTTGCAGGGGTGGGCGTGGTGGTGGTTGTGGTTGCTGTGGTGGTGGGAGAAGAGGTGGATGGCTGATCTACCACTGAAGTAGAGGGAGAAGTGCCACCACCTTCAGGTACTATGCGCAGTGGGGTGGGTGTGGCCAGGGTCTTGGTGGCCGATGATGTGGTTGCTGGGGATGTGGTTGTTAG
>NW_025570925.1:0-12990 GCF_020424385.1 Procambarus clarkii
CCCCGCTCAGCTCGTTGTCGCCGTCTGGGGGCTTAGTGGGCGGCTGCCGGAGTGTGATGCTCCTTGGGACAGTCCTCTGTCCTTTTCTAGCCTTGCCCCCTCCCCGCTCAGCTCGTTGTCGCCGTCTGGGGGCTTAGTGGGCGGCTGCCGGAGTGTGATGCTCCTTGGGACAGTCCTCTGTCCTTTTCTAGCCTTGTGCTCCTGCTGCCGTCCTCTCCAATTCTGCTGGGCATCTTTTCCTTTTCCTTCTGTTTCGTTTTTCTCCCCCCTCTTCTCCTATCTGCTTGCCGTTTCCTGCCGACCTTTTGCTCGTTCTGGTTCTTCCCTTGGACTTCTTCTACTTTGACGCCCGGGTGCTTGAGGAGGCATACTCTTGCACCCGTAGAACTGCAGTACCCGACGTCGAGAGCGAGGGGAACCTTTTATTGTCAATCCCCACTTCGTCACTGAACCCGATCTCGACGGACTGTCGGTTTCTTAAGGTGGCGTTTGTGGGGCGTATACTCACGACGCACCCCTAGGAGGCCCCGACAAGATCGGCGATAGCTTCTTGTTGGGTGTCCTGCCTCTAATTGTGGCTCCATGGTGGGTGTGGGGGCACATTCGTGAGTGAATTCGTAATTTCGTCAAGATGATAACCCCTGTTTCGGCTGCTTCTGGCTTACCTTTTCAGGCTCGTGGGGTGGGCGACCAAGCCCCCGAGTCGGTCCGTATTGGAAGACCGGGCTCTGTAGCCTCCGCTGCATTGGGCCCCGACCTTGCTCCTCCTTTGGCCTCTCTGACTCCTTCCCCTGGCTCCCCTCCCTCCTCTGTGGTTGGGTCGAGCCCCAAGCCCCCAGTGGTGACTACCTCGTCCCCTGGCGCGGCTCCTTCTCTAGTTGTAACTACTGCGCCTTTTAACCCCTCTCTCTCTGGGGGTTCTCACCGCCGTTCTCGTCACGGCCGCCCTCGCTCGATTCCTTCCAGTTCTGCTACCTATCAAGCCTTGTTTGGTCCCGCTTCGTGGGCCAAATATTTTGATCTCCTCCCTCTTGATTCTGCGCCTCCTGACGATTTCTCCCTTCATCGACATCTCATTGATTCCGTGGATGCCTCCATTACTTTTAACCCCACTCGTCTCGGTACGCGTGTCGTTGCTGCTCCTTCTCAGGATGCTGCTTCCCGCTTGGCTGCCTTATCCTGCCTTGGCGAGACCCCCGTTCGGGTCTCGAAGAACGTTCAGTTGAATGCCAGTGTTGGCACTATTTTGCTCCCGCCCCATGTTGCGACCGGTGTTCGGGACCTACGCGACTGCCACGACGATATTCGACATATCCTCGCTGCCCAGGGCCATTCTATTCTCCAGGTGGACACGTTTACTCGTCCCCCTCGTGGTAGTCGCCGTCAACCCCTCCGGGTTGTGAAGATTACCTTTGATGGTAGGACCCTTCCACCCTCTGTCATTCTTGCTGGTGCCAGGTGCTCTGTCCAGGAGTACATTCCTTCTCCTCGGCTCTGCAACAAGTGCTGGAGGTTTGGGCATGGTGCCCTCCGCTGCTCCGGGACTGTCTCTCTCTGTCCTTTGTGTGGTGGCGAAGGTCACTCTAAGTCGGAGTGCGCTTCTCCCCAGGCTCGTTGCCTCAACTGCGGTGAGGCCCATCCTACCTTCTCCCGTGCGTGTGTCCATTACAAGCTTGAGGCAGCCGTCCTCAACTTGAAGCACCGGGAGCGTTTATCTTTTCCTGAGGCGAGGCGCCAGGTTCGCCGGCTCCCGCCTTATGCTAATATCTCTTATGCTCGCGTGTTGCGCTCTTCCTCTCCTCGTCCTTCCCGCCTTCCTCAGACTCACAACCGTTTCCAGGCCTTGGACCCTGATGCGCCCACTGCCCCCTCCTCTGTCCCTTTGGGTTCTCTCCCGAAGGATCCTCCTCCTGGTCCTCTGTCTGGGGTTCCCCTTCCTTCTACCCGGTCTGTCGTGTCTTCTGTGTCTCCTTCCTCGTCCCCCTCCGATCCTCCTTCCCATCCTCTTCCTCCATCTATCGGCTCTCCCCGCCGCCTGTCGGTGCGGGCGGATGTCCATCGCTCTCCTAACGGCCGTCGTGTGTGCTCTCGTTCGGCTTCTCCTGTTGAGACACTGGAATCCGTTGCCCGGTACGTAGTTGCTGGGACACCGGTCTCTTTAAGTCAGAAGCGTAAGCCTGGCTCCTCTCCTTCCTCTTCCCCGGCGGGTAAGAAGGCTTCGCTTTCTTCCTCAGCTCCTCCTTCTGGCTCTGTTGCTCCTTCCACTCCCGTTTCAGTGCTTGCGCCCCCTGTTCCCGCTATGGAGGTTTCTTTGGCCCCTGCTTCCCTTTCGGTTGCTGCTCTTGCTGGGGTGCGCTCCTCTCTTTCTACTCCCCCTCTTCCTGCTGCTGTCCTTGACTGCTCCTCTCCGTTGTCTCCTCCTCCTCCTCCTCCTCCGGACCCTGCCCGCCCACCTCTGATCTGTTCTCCCGTTTCCTTCCCTCCGTCTTTGCTCAGTTTACCCATGCCCCCTAACCCTGACTTTGCTGACCCTGATCCCGACCCTGATATTCTTTAACGTGCTCTGTTGGTCTTTCGCCTTTGTTTCTTCCTTGTTCTCTGTTTTTGTCCTTTCTCTTCTCGTCGTTGTCCATTCTTCAATGGAACGTTCGAGGTTATTACGCCAATTTCCTCGAACTCCAACTTCTGGTTTCGCGGTTTTCGCCCCTTTGTGTCTGTCTCCAGGAGCCGATGCTTGGTGCTCGTCCTGGTCGTTTTCGTGGCTATTCCTTTCTCTCCCCCCCCCCCCAGCCATTGCTGGGGCTTCTAATTCTTCTGCTCTCTTGATTCGGGCTGATGTTCCCTTTGTTCCTTTACTTTTTCCTTCGCCTCTCCATTGTTCTGCTGCTCGTATCTTTGTGGGGAAATGGTACACAGTTTGTTCCATTTATCTCCCCCCGAGTGTCCCGCTCTCTCTTCCTGATTTGAAACACCTCCTAGACTCCTTGCCGGAGCCTGTGCTCCTGCTGGGTGACTTCAATTGTCGTCATTCTCTTTGGGGTGACGTTCTGACGAATACCCGGGGTCGCCTCCTTGAGCCGTTTCTCCTCTCTTCTTCCCTGTCTCTTCTGAATTCTGGTGAGCCCACTCATTTGGACTCTCGAACTCGTACCCTTTCTTGTCTTGATCTTTCTCTCTGCTCTTCTTCTCTTTACTTAGATTTCACATGGCAGGTTCTTGATGACCTCCATGGAAGTGATCATTTCCCCATCCTTGTTTCCTTTTTCTCTTTTCGCCCTTCCCTCTCTTTCCCTAGGTGGCAGTTTGCTAAGGCGGACTGGACCCTATTTTCCCTCAGTGCTACTCTCTCTGACCTCTCCCTTCTGCCCCTCTCTCGCGCTCTCCTCCTTTTTCATGACACTGTCTTCGACGCTGCCCTCCGCTCTATTCCTCGCTCTTCCTCTCGGGGTCCACGGAAGTGCGTTCCCTGGTGGAATGCGGACTGTGCTCGGGCTGTCCGCTGTAAGCGTGCAGCCTGGAAGAAGCACCGCCGTAGGCAGACGACCGATTCTTTTCTTTTCTTTCGGAAAGCGAGTGCGGTGGCCCGTAGGGCCATCCGTACGGCTAAACGTGAATGTTGGGCATCTTATGTCTCAACAATTACGTCCGAAACCCCTCTGGCCCAGATCTGGAAGCGTATCCGCAAGATAGCGGGTAAGTTCGTTCCCGATGTTTCACCGGTCCTTCACCTCCATGATACTCTTGTGGCGGACCCGTTGCAGGTCGCTTCCGAACTGGGTTCCCACTTTTCTTCTGTTAGCTCTGGTCTTCATCTTCCCCAATCTTTCCTTCTTCGTAAACCTGTCCTTGAGTCTCGTCCTTTAGATTTCTGCACTCATCTTCAGCTTCCCTATAATGATCCCTTCTCTCTCTCTGAACTTCGTTCTGCCCTGGCCCTCTGCGGTTCTACGGCGGCGGGCTCCGATGGTATTCATTATGAGATGCTTCGCCATCTCCCTCCGAGCACGTCTCAGTATTTACTGAGTCTGTATAATCGGATCTGGGAGTCGTCGTCAGTCCCTGAGGACTGGCTCGATGCCGTTGTCCTCCCTGTTCGCAAACCGGGGTCTCTGGGTACTTCCCCTAAGGACTTTCGCCCTATTGCTCTCACAAGTTGTGTCTGCAAACTCTTTGAACGTATGGTTAACGTTCGTCTGATGTGGTTCCTGGAACACCATCACCTCCTCTCCCCTTCTCAATTTGGTTTCCGCAAGTGCCGCAGCACGACAGATGTCCTGGTGAACTTGGAGGTCTATATACGTACTGCTTTTGCTGCGAAGACCTCCGTTGTTGCCGTCCTTTTTGACCTAGAAAAGGCTTACGACACCACTTGGCGTTATCATATCCTATCTCAACTTCATTCTTTTGGCCTTCGTGGTCATCTCCCTCTCTTTCTCCGCAGCTTCCTCTCTCGTCGTTCCTTTCGGGTGCGCCTTGGTACCGCTCTCTCTCCCTCTTTTCAGCAATACGAAGGTGTGCCCCAGGGTAGTGTTCTGAGCACTACTCTTTTTCTGGTTGCCCTCAATGGTCTTCTTTCCTCTCTTCCTTCTGGTGTCTTCTCCGCTCTCTATGTCGATGATCTTACCCTTTGTTGTCAGGGTGATGATTCGCCTCTCCTTCAACGCCGGCTTCAACTTGCGATTGATGCCGTGTCGTCTTGGGCCACAGGTCATGGCTTCAAGTTCTCTACTTCTAAGACTTGTGCCATGACTTTTACGCGGAAACGGGTTGTTCTTCGTCCCTCTTTGTCACTTTATGGTCATCCCCTTGAATACAAAGATTCCGCGAAGCTTTTGGGGTTATTCCTTGACACTCGTTTGTCTTGGTCTCCCCATATCTCTTACCTCCGTGTTGAGTGCTCTAAGTCCCTTACCCTCCTTCGGGTCTTGTCCCATACTTCTTGGGGGGCAGATAGGCGCACTCTCCTTGCTTTACATTCCTCTCTCGTCCTGTCTAAGCTCGATTATGGTTGCCCTGCTTACTCGTCTGCTTCTCCTTCTACTCTTCGCCGTCTTGATGCTTTGCACCATGCTGGGTTGCGCCTCAGTTCTGGTGCCTTTCGTTCGACTCCCGTCCTTAGCTTGTATGTTGACACTGGCTTCCTGTCTCTCCAGGACCGCCGTGATCGCTACTGTCTTCGCTATCTTGCGCGGTCCTTGCAACATCCTTCCTCTCGTCTCTGTCGTGCTTTAACTTTTACCCCTCCTGCGGTTCCTGTTCCTCTTCACCACCTCCCTCTTTCTGTCCGGTTATCTCGCCTGCAGGATTCTCTTTCCGTTCGTATTTCTGATGTTTCTCCTCGTGTTGTTCCTTCTTTGCCCCCGTGGAGGGTCCCTCTTCCGCGGTTTTGTACATCCTTGACTCGTATCACTAAAGCTTTTACCCCTCCTACAGTTCTAAAACGCCTTTTCCTCGAGCACTTTTCTTCTCACTCCCGCTCCGTTTCTGTCTTCACCGATGGGTCTAAGTCAGCGGACGGTGTTGGCTACTCTGTTGTTTTTCCTGATCGCACTTATATGTGTCGCTTGCCTCCGGAGACTAGCATCTTTACAGCGGAACTTTATGCTATTCTCTATGCTCTTCGTCTCCTGCTTTCTCGTTGTCAGTCTTCCTTTGTGGTTGTTGTTGACTCTCGTAGTGCCCTCATGGCTCTCGGGTGCTTTAATCCAGTTCATCCGGTAGTTGTCGAGATCCAGCATTGGCTGTTTCTCGTTCACAGTAAATTTAAGTCGGTTGAGTTTTGTTGGGTTCCCAGCCATATTGGCGTGTCTTTAAATGAGCGTGCGGATGCTGCCGCTAAGGAAGCTGTCCGCTCTTGTCCCATCTCTCGTAAAGGCATTCCGTATTCCGACTTTTACCCGGTTATCCATTCCTCAGTCCTTACCCGTTGGCAGGCTTCTTGGTTGTCTGTTACTGGTAACAAGCTACGTACTCTTAAATGTTGTGTTTCCTCGTGGCCGTCCTCCTTCCACCGTAACCGGCGGTGGGAAACAGCTCTAGCGAGGTTGCGTATTGGCCATACTCGCTTAACCCATGGTCACTTGATGGAGCGCCGCCCTGCTCCTTATTGTCCTAGTTGCATTGTCCCTCTTACGGTCGTGCATGTCCTTCTTGAATGTCCTGACTTCCAGGACGAGCGTGTGTCTTGCTTTCCGACCGCCCCTCGCGGTCACCTGTCCCTCGATAGAATTCTTGGTGACTCGGATACTTTTGATATCGTTCGCCTTATGCGTTTTTGTTCTCGTATTGGCATCCTTGGTGATATTTAGCGCCCTCTGATTATTTTGCGTATTTGATGGTGCTACATAGCCTTCCCGGTTTGGTGCCTTCTTTTGATAATTACTTACTTACTTACTTTTCCTTTTCCTTCTGTTTCGTTTTTCTCCCCCCTCTTCTCCTATCTGCTTGCCGTTTCCTGCTGACCTTTTGCTCGTTCTGGTTCTTCCCTTGGACTTCTTCTATTTTGACGCCCGGGTGCTTGAGGAGGCATACTCATGCACCCGTAGAACTGCAGTACCCGACGTCGAGAGCGAGGGGAACCTTTTATTGTCAATCCCCACTTCGTCACTGAACCCGATCTCGACGGACTGTCGGTTTCTTAAGGTGGCGTTTGTGGGGCGTATACTCGCGACGCACCCCTAGGAGGCCCCGACAAGATCGGCGATAGCTTCTTGTTGGGTGTCCTGCCTCTAATTGTGGCTCCATGGTGGGTGTGGGGGCACATTCGTGAGTGAATTCTTTCTTTCGTCAAGATGATTACCCCTGCTTCGGCTTCTTCTGGTTTACCTTCTCAGGCTCGTGGGGTGGGCGACCAAGCCCCCGAGTCGGTCCGTATTGGAAGACCGGGCTCTGTAGCCTCCGCTGCATTGGGCCCCGACCTTGCTCCTCCTTTGGCCTCTCTGACTCCTTCCTCTGGCTCCCCTCCCTCCTCTGTGGTTGGGTCGAGCCCCAAGCCCCCAGTGGTGACTACCTCGTCCCCTGGCGCGGCTCCTTCTCTAGTTGTAACTACTGCGCCTTTTAACCCCTCTCTCTCTGGGGGTTCTCACCGCCGTCCTCGTCACGGCCGCCCTCGCTCGATTCCTTCCAGTTCTGCTACCTATCAAGCCTTGTTTGGTCCCGCTTCGTGGGCCAAATATTTTGATCTCCTCCCTCTTGATTCTGCGCCTCCTGACGATTTCTCCCTCCATCGACATCTCATTGATTCCGTGGATGCCTCCATTACTTTCAACCCCACTCGTCTCGGTACACGTGTCGTTGCTGCTCCTTCTCAGGATGCTGCTTCCCGCTTGGCTGCCTTATCCTGCCTTGGCGAGACCCCCGTTCGGGTCTCGAAGAACGCTCAGTTGAATGCCAGTGTTGGCACTATTTTGCTCCCGCCCCATGTTGCGACCGGTGTTCGGGACCTGCGCGACTGCCACGACGATATTCGACATATCCTCGCTGCCCAGGGCCATTCTATTCTCCAGGTGGACACGTTTACTCGTCCCCCTCGTGGTAGTCGCCGTCAACCCCTCCGGGTTGTGAAGATTACCTTTGATGGTAGGACCCTTCCACCCTCTGTCATTCTTGCTGGTGCCAGGTGCTCTGTCCAGGAGTACATTCCTTCTCCTCGGCTCTGCAACAAGTGCTGGAGGTTTGGGCATGGTGCCCTCCGCTGCTCCGGGACTGTCTCTCTCTGTCCTTTGTGTGGTGGCGAAGGTCACTCTAAGTCGGAGTGCGCTTCTCCCCAGGCTCGTTGCCTCAACTGCGGTGAGGCCCATCCTACCTTCTCCCGTGCGTGTGTCCATTACAAGCTTGAGGCAGCCGTCCTCAACCTGAAGCACCGGGAGCGTTTATCTTTTCCTGAGGCGAGGCGCCAGGTTCGCCGGCTCCCGCCTTATGCTAATATCTCTTATGCTCGCGTGTTGCGCTCTTCCTCTCCTCGTCCTTCCCGCCTTCCTCAGACTCACAACCGTTTCCGGGCCTTGGACCCTGATGCGCCCACTGCCCCCTCCTCTGTCCCTTTGGGTTCTCTCCCGAAGGATCCTCCTCCTGGTCCTCTGTCTGGGGTTCCCCTTCCTTCTACCCGGTCTGTCGTGTCTTCTGTGTCTTCTTCCTCGTCCCCCTCCGATCCTCCTTCCCATCCTCTTCCTCCATCTATCGGCTCTCCCCACCGCCTGTCGGTGCGGGCGGATGTCCATCGCTCTCCTAACGGCCGTCGTGTGTGCTCTCGTTCGGCTTCTCCTGTTGAGACACTGGAATCCGTTGCCCGGTACGTAGTTGCTGGGACACCGGTCTCTTTAAGTCAGAAGCGTAAGCCTGGCTCCTCTCCTTCCTCTTCCCCGGCGGGTAAGAAGGCTTCGCTTTCTTCCTCAGCTCCTCCTTCTGGCTCTGTTGCTCCTTCCCCTCCCGTTTCAGTGCTTGCGCCCCCTGTTCCTGCTATGGAGGTTTCTTTGGCCCCTGCTTCCCTTTCGGTTGCTGCTCTTGCTGGGGTGCGCTCCCCTCTTTCTACTCCCCCTCTTCCTGCTGCTGTCCTTGACTGCTCCTCTCCGTTGTCTCTCCTCCTCCTCCTCCTCCTCTCCTCCTCCTCCTCCTCCGGACCCTGCCCGCCCACCTCTGATCTGTTCTCCCGTTTCCTTCCCTCCGTCTTTGCTCAGTTTACCCATGCCCCCTAACCCTGACTTTGCTGACCCTGATCCCGACCCTGATATTCTTTAACGTGCTCTGTTGGTCTTTCGCCTTTGTTTCTTCCTTGTTCTCTGTTTTTGTCCTTTCTCTTCTCGTCGTTGTCCATTCTTCAATGGAACGTTCGAGGTTATTACGCCAATTTCCTCGAACTCCAACTTCTGGTTTCGCGGTTTTCGCCCCTTTGTGTCTGTCTCCAGGAGCCAATGCTTGGTGCTCGTCCTGGTCGTTTTCGTGGCTATTCCTTTCTCTCCCCCCCCCCCCAGCCATTGCTGGGGCTTCTAATTCTTCTGCTCTCTTGATTCGGGCTGATGTTCCCTTTGTTCCTTTACTTTTTCCTTCGCCTCTCCATTGTTCTGCTGCTCGTATCTTTGTGGGGAAATGGTACACAGTTTGTTCCATTTATCTCCCCCCGAGTGTCCCGCTCTCTCTTCCTGATTTGAAACACCTCCTAGACTCCTTGCCGGAGCCTGTGCTCCTGCTGGGTGACTTCAATTGTCGTCATTCTCTTTGGGGTGACGTTCTGACGAATACCCGGGGTCGCCTCCTTGAGCCGTTTCTCCTCTCTTCTTCCCTGTCTCTTCTGAATTCTGGTGAGCCCACTCATTTGGACTCTCGAACTCGCACCCTTTCTTGTCTTGATCTTTCTCTCTGCTCTTCTTCTCTTTACTTAGATTTCACGTGGCAGGTTCTTGATGACCTCCATGGAAGTGATCATTTCCCCATCCTTGTTTCCTTTTTCTCTTTTCGCCCTTCCCTCTCTTTCCCTAGGTGGCAGTTTGCTAAGGCGGACTGGACCCTATTTTCCCTCAGTGCTACTCTCTCTGACCTCTCCCTTCTGCCCCTCTCTCGCGCTCTCCTCCTTTTTCATGACACTGTCTTCGACGCTGCCCTCCGCTCTATTCCTCGCTCTTCCTCTCGGGGTCCACGGAAGTGCGTTCCCTGGTGGAATGCGGACTGTGCTCGGGCTGTCCGCTGTAAGCGTGCAGCCTGGAAGAAGCACCGCCGTAGGCAGACGACCGATTCTTTTCTTTTCTTTCGGAAAGCGAGTGCGGTGGCCCGTAGGGCCATCCGTACGGCTAAACGTGAATGTTGGGCATCTTATGTCTCGACAATTACGTCCGAAACCCCTCTGGCCCAGATCTGGAAGCGTATCCGCAAGATAGCGGGTAAGTTCGTTCCCGATGTTTCACCGGTCCTTCACCTCCATGATACTCTTGTGGCGGACCCGTTGCAGGTCGCTTCCGAACTGGGTTCCCACTTTTCTTCTGTTAGCTCTGGTCTTCATCTTCCCCAATCTTTCCTTCTTCGTAAACCTGTCCTTGAGTCTCGTCCTTTAGATTTCTGCACTCATCTTCAGCTTCCCTATAATGATCCCTTCTCTCTCTCTGAACTTCGTTCTGCCCTGGCCCTCTGCGGTTCTACGGCGGCGGGCTCCGATGGTATTCATTATGAGATGCTTCGCCATCTCCCTCCGAGCACGTCTCAGTATTTACTGAGTCTGTATAATCGGATCTGGGAGTCGTCGTCAGTCCCTGAGGACTGGCTCGATGCCGTTGTCCTCCCTGTTCGCAAACCGGGGTCTCTGGGTACTTCCCCTAAGGACTTTCGCCCTATTGCTCTCACAAGTTGTGTCTGCAAACTCTTTGAACGTATGGTTAACGTTCGTCTGATGTGGTTCCTGGAACACCATCACCTCCTCTCCCCTTCTCAATTTGGTTTCCGCAAGTGCCGCAGCACGACAGATGTCCTGGTGAACTTGGAGGTCTATATTCGTACTGCTTTTGCTGCGAAGACCTCCGTTGTTGCCGTCCTTTTTGACCTAGAAAAGGCTTACGACACCACTTGGCGTTATCATATCCTATCTCAACTTCATTCTTTTGGCCTTCGTGGTCATCTCCCTCTCTTTCTCCGCAGCTTCCTCTCTCGTCGTTCCTTTCGGGTGCGCCTTGGTACCGCTCTCTCTCCCTCTTTTCAGCAATACGAAGGTGTGCCCCAGGGTAGTGTTCTGAGCACTACTCTTTTTCTGGTTGCCCTCAATGGTCTTCTTTCCTCTCTTCCTTCTGGTGTCTTCTCCGCTCTCTATGTCGATGATCTTACCCTTTGTTGTCAGGGTGATGATTCGCCTCTCCTTCAACGCCGGCTTCAACTTGCAATTGATGCCGTGTCGTCTTGGGCCACAGGTCATGGCTTCAAGTTCTCTACTTCTAAGACTTGTGCCATGACTTTTACGCGGAAACGGGTTGTTCTTCGTCCCTCTTTGTCACTTTATGGTCATCCCCTTGAATACAAAGATTCCGCGAAGCTTTTGGGGTTATTCCTTGACACTCGTTTGTCTTGGTCTCCCCATATCTCTTACCTCCGTGTTGAGTGCTCTAAGGCCCTTACCCTCCTTCGGGTCTTGTCCCATACTTCTTGGGGGGCAGATAGGCGCACTCTCCTTGCTTTACATTCCTCTCTCGTCCTGTCTAAGCTCGATTATGGTTGCCCTGCTTACTCGTCTGCTTCTCCTTCTACTCTTCGCCGTCTTGATGCTTTGCACCATACTGGGTTGCGCCTCAGTTCTGGTGCCTTTCGTTCGACTCCCGTCCTTAGCTTGTATGTTGACACTGGCTTCCTGTCTCTCCAGGACCGCCGTGATCGCTACTGTCTTCGCTATCTTGCGCGGTCCTTGCAACATCCTTCCTCTCGCCTCTGTCGTGCTTTAACTTTTACCCCTCCTGCGGTTCCTGTTCCTCTTCACCACCTCCCTCTTTCTGTCCGGTTATCTCGCCTACAGGATTCTCTTTCCGTTCGTATTTCTGATGTTTCTCCTCGTGTTGTTCCTTCTTTGCCCCCGTGGAGGGTCCCTCTTCCGCGGTTTTGTACATCCTTGACTCGTATCACTAAAGCTTTTACCCCTCCTACGGTTCTAAAACGCCTTTTCCTCGAGCACTTTTCTTCTCACTCCCGCTCCGTTTCTGTCTTCACCGATGGGTCTAAGTCAGCGGACGGTGTTGGCTACTCTGTTGTTTTTCCTGATCGCACTTATATGTGTCGCTTGCCTCCGGAGACTAGCATCTTTACAGCGGAACTTTATGCTATTCTCTATGCTCTTCGTCTCCTGCTTTCTCGTTGTCAGTCTTCCTTTGTGGTTGTTGTTGACTCTCGTAGTGCCCTCATGGCTCTCGGGTGCTTTAATCCAGTTCATCCAGTAGTTGTCGAGATCCAGCATTGGCTGTTTCTCGTTCACAGTAAATTTAAGTCGGTTGAGTTTTGTTGGGTTCCCAGCCATATTGGCGTGTCTTTAAATGAGCGTGCGGATGCTGCCGCTAAGGAAGCTGTCCGCTCTTGTCCCATCTCTCGTAAAGGCATTCCGTATTCCGACTTTTACCCGGTTATCCATTCCTCAGTCCTTACCCGTTGGCAGGCTTCTTGGTTGTCTGTTACTGGTAACAAGCTACGTACTCTTAAATGTTGTGTTTCCTCGTGGCCGTCCTCCTTCCACCGTAACCGGCGGTGGGAAACAGCTCTGGCGAGGTTGCGTATTGGCCATACTCGCTTAACCCATGGTCACTTGATGGAGCGCCGCCCTGCTCCTTATTGTCCTAGTTGCATTGTCCCTCTTACGGTCGTGCATGTCCTTCTTGAATGTCCTGACTTCCAGGACGAGCGTGTGTCTTGCTTTCCGACCGCCCCTCGCGGTCACCTGTCCCTCGATAGAATTCTTGGTGACTCGGATACTTTTGATATCGTTCGCCTTATGCGTTTTTGTTCTCGTATTGGCATCCTTGGTGATATTTAGCGCCCTCTGATTATTTTGCGTATATGATGGTGCTACATAGCCTTCCCGGTTTGGTGCCTTCTTTTGATAATTACTTACTTACTAGCAGCCTGTGACAGCTGACTAACACCCAGGTATCTATTTTCCTGCTAGGTAACAGGGGCATAGGGTGAAAGAAACTCTGCCCATTGTTTCTCGCCGGCGCCCGGGATCGAACCCGGGACCACAGGATCACAAGTCCAGCATGCTGTCCGCTCGGCCGACCGGCTCCCATGGATTTAGTCATTTAGTAGATGACTAACATTTCACAGATTATTTTAGACTCAAATATTGTCAAAGTCGAGTAAAAAATTTAAATTAGTCAGAAAAAAGAAACCAGTAAAATTCGTCAGAGTCCAGTAAAGACAGAAAATCAATAAATTCGTAAAGTATAAGACAGGAGAGAAACAAAGTAAAAGCAGGAGGGAAGGTCAATTGGGAAGGTAGGTGTGGGTAAAATATACAAAAAAGGAGAAACAAAACTT
>NW_025570926.1:0-10000 GCF_020424385.1 Procambarus clarkii
GCATACTAGTTATGCCAGCTACTGGAAGGTAGTTGTGCTTTCTGGGTTCGAGTCCCACTGGTGGGTGTTGTCCAAAGATTGTTTATCTTCACTTGTGGTTTATGCAAGTATAGGCTTATAAGCTGGACACGAGTTCTCTCACATTGACAGTGGCTTGACGAAAAATGCAGACTGACCCCTCACTCATCTGGTGCCTTCGGGAGGTAGAGATGTTTGAGGATATATATCTCGAACTATCTACTTCTTTTGTAAGGTCTGATGGCGTAGTGGGTTAAAGCTTACTAGTTATGCCAGCTACTGGAAGGTAGTTGTGCTTTCTGGGTTCGAGTCCCACTGGTGGGTGTTGTCCAAAGATTGTTTATCTTCACTTGTGGTTTATGCAAGTATAGGCTTAGAAGCTGGACACGAGTTCTCTCACATTGACAGTGGCTTGACGAAAAATGCAGACTGACCCCTCACTCATCTGGTGCCTTCGGGTATACTGGTGGGTGTTGTCCAAAGATTATTAATCTTCCCTTGTGGTTTATGCAAGTATAGGCTTATAAGCTGGACACGAGTTCTCTCACATTGACAGTGGCTTGATGGAAAATGCAGACTGACCCCACACTCATCTGGTGCCTTCGGGAAGTGGAGATGTTTGGGATATATATCTCGAACTATCTACTTCTTTTGTAAGGTCTGATGGTGTAGTGGGTTAAAGCATACTAGTTATGCCAGCAACTGGAAGGTAGTTGTGCTTTCTGGGTTCGAGTCCCACTGGTGGGTGTTGTCCAAAGATTATTAATCTTCCCTTGTGGTTTATGCAAGTATAGGCTTATAAGCTGGACACGCGTTCTCTCACATTGACAGTGGCTTGATGGAAAATGCAGACTGACCCCACACGCATCTGGTGCCCTCGGGAAGTGGAGATGTTTGGGATATATATCTCGAACTATCTACTTCTTTTGTAAGGTCTGATGGTGTAGTGGGTTAAAGCATACTAGTTATGCCAGCTACTGGAAGGTAGTTGTGCTTTCTGGGTTCGAGTCCCACTGGTGGGTGTTGTCCAAAGATTATTAATCTTCCCTTGTGGTTTATGCAAGTATAGGCTTATAAGCTGGACACGAGTTCTCTCACATTGACAGTGGCTTGATGGAAAATGCAGACTGACCCCACACTCATCTGGTGCCTTCGGGAAGTGGAGATGTTTGGGATATATATCTCGAACTATCTACTTCTTTTGTAAGGTCTGATGGTGTAGTGGGTTAAAGCATACTAGTTATGCCAGCTACTGGAAGGTAGTTGTGCTTTCTGGGTTTGAGTCCCACTGGTGGGTGTTGTCGAAAGATTATTAATCTTCCCTTGTGGTTTATGCAAGTATAGGCTTATAAGCTGGACACGAGTTCTCTCACATTGACAGTGGCTTGATGGAAAATGCAGACTGACCCCACACTCATCTGGTGCCTTCGGGAAGTGGAGATGTTTGGGATATATATCTCAAACTATCTACTTCTTTTGTAAGGTCTGATGGTGTAGTGGGTTAAAGCATACTAGTTATGCCAGCTACTGGAAGGTAGTTGTGCTTTTTGGGTTCGAGTCCCACTGGTGGGTGTTCTCCAAAGATTATTAATCTTCCCTTGTGGTTTATGCAAGTATAGGCTTATAAGCTGGACACGAGTTCTCTCACATTGACAGTGGCTTGATGGAAAATGCAGACTGACCCCACACTCATCTGGTGCCTTCGGGAAGTGGAGATGTTTGGGATATATATCTCGAACTATCTACTTCTTTTGTAAGGTCTGATGGTGTAGTGGGTTAAAGCATACTAGTTATGCCAGCTACTGGAAGGTAGTTGTGCTTTCTGGGTTCGAGTCCCACTGGTGGGTGTTGTCCAAAGATTATTAATCTTCCCTTGTGGTTTATGCAAGTATAGGCTTATAAGCTAGACACGCGTTCTCTCACATTGACAGTGGCTTGATGGAAAATGCAGACTGACCCCACACGCATCTGGTGCCCTCGGGAAGTGGAGATGTTTGGGATATATATCTCGAACTATCTACTTCTTTTGTAAGGTCTGATGGTGTAGTGGGTTAAAGCATACTAGTTATGCCAGCTACTGGAAGGTAGTTGTGCTTTCTGGGTTCGAGTCCCACTGGTGGGTGTTGTCCAAAGATTATTAATCTTCCCTTGTGGTTTATGCAAGTATAGGCTTATTAGCTGGACACGAGTTCTCTCACATTGACAGTGGCTTGATGGAAAATGCAGACTGACCCCACACTCATCTGGTGCCTTCGGGAAGTGGAGATGTTTGGGATATATATCTCGAACTATCTACTTCTTTTGTAAGGTCTGATGGTGTAGTGGGTTAAAGCATACTAGTTGTGCCAGCTACTGGAAGGTAGTTGTGCTTTCTGGGTTTGAGTCCCACTGGTGGGTGTTGTCGAAAGATTATTAATCTTCCCTTGTGGTTTATGCAAGTATAGGCTTATAAGCTGGACACGAGTTCTCTCACATTGACAGTGGCTTGATGGAAAATGCAGACTGACCCCACACTCATCTGGTGCCTTCGGGAAGTGGAGATGTTTGGGATATATATCTCGAACTATCTACTTCTTTTGTAAGGTCTGATGGTGTAGTGGGTTAAAGCATACTAGTTATGCCAGCTACTGGAAGGTAGTTGTGCTTTTTGGGTTCGAGTCCCACTGGTGGGTGTTCTCCAAAGATTATTAATCTTCCCTTGTGGTTTATGCAAGTATAGGCTTATAAGCTGGACACGAGTTCTCTCACATTGACAGTGGCTTGATGGAAAATGCAGACTGACCCCACACTCATCTGGTGCCTTCGGGAAGTGGAGATGTTTGGGATATATATCTCGAACTATCTACTTCTTTTGTAAGGTCTGATGGTGTAGTGGGTTAAAGCATACTAGTTATGCCAGCTACTGGAAGGTAGTTGTGCTTTCTGGGTTCGAGTCCCACTGGTGGGTGTTGTCCAAAGATTATTAATCTTCCCTTGTGGTTTATGCAAGTATAGGCTTATAAGCTAGACACGCGTTCTCTCACATTGACAGTGGCTTGATGGAAAATGCAGACTGACCCCACACGCATCTGGTGCCCTCGGGAAGTGGAGATGTTTGGGATATATATCTCGAACTATCTACTTCTTTTGTAAGGTCTGATGGTGTAGTGGGTTAAAGCATACTAGTTATGCCAGCTACTGGAAGGTAGTTGTGCTTTCTGGGTTCGAGTCCCACTGGTGGGTGTTGTCCAAAGATTATTAATCTTCCCTTGTGGTTTATGCAAGTATAGGCTTATAAGCTGGACACGAGTTCTCTCACATTGACAGTGGCTTGATGGAAAATGCAGACTGACCCCACACTCATCTGGTGCCTTCGGGAAGTGGAGATGTTTGGGATATATATCTCGAACTATCTACTTCTTTTGTAAGGTCTGATGGTGTAGTGGGTTAAAGCATACTAGTTATGCCAGCTACTGGAAGGTAGTTGTGCTTTCTGGGTTTGAGTCCCACTGGTGGGTGTTGTCGAAAGATTATTAATCTTCCCTTGTGGTTTATGCAAGTATAGGCTTATAAGCTGGACACGAGTTCTCTCACATTGACAGTGGCTTGATGGAAAATGCAGACTGACCCCACACTCATCTGGTGCCTTCGGGAAGTGGAGATGTTTGGGATATATATCTCGAACTATCTACTTCTTTTGTAAGGTCTGATGGTGTAGTGGGTTAAAGCATACTAGTTATGCCAGCTACTGGAAGGTAGTTGTGCTTTTTGGGTTCGAGTCCCACTGGTGGGTGTTGTCCAAAGATTATTAATCTTCCCTTGTGGTTTATGCAAGTATAGGCTTATAAGCTGGACACGAGTTCTCTCACATTGACAGTGGCTTGATGGAAAATGCAGACTGACCCCACACTCATCTGGTGCCTTCGGGAAGTGGAGATGTTTGGGATATATATCTCGAACTATCTACTTCTTTTGTAAGGTCTGATGGTGTAGTGGGTTAAAGCATACTAGTTATGCCAGCTACTGGAAGGTAGTTGTGCTTTCTGGGTTCGAGTCCCACTGGTGGGTGTTGTCCAAAGATTATTAATCTTCCCTTGTGGTTTATGCAAGTATAGCTTATAAGCTAGACACGCGTTCTCTCACATTGACAGTGGCTTGATGGAAAATGCAGACTGACCCCACACGCATCTGGTGCCCTCGGGAAGTGGAGATGTTTGGGATATATATCTCGAACTATCTACTTCTTTTGTAAGGTCTGATGGTGTTGTGGGTTAAAGCATACTAGTTATGCCAGCTACTGGAAGGTAGTTGTGCTTTCTGGGTTCGAGTCCCACTGGTGGGTGTTGTCCAAAGATTATTAATCTTCCCTTGTGGTTTATGCAAGTATAGGCTTATAAGCTGGACACGAGTTCTCTCACATTGACAGTGGCTTGATGGAAAATGCAGACTGACCCCACACTCATCTGGTGCCTTCGGGAAGTGGAGATGTTTGGGATATATATCTCGAACTATCTACTTCTTTTGTAAGGTCTGATGGTGTAGTGGGTTAAAGCATACTAGTTATGCCAGCTACTGGAAGGTAGTTGTGCTTTCTGGGTACGAGTCCCACTGGTGGGTGTTGTCCAAAGATTATTAATCTTCCCTTGTGGTTTATGCAAGTATAGGCTTATAAGCTGGACACGAGTTCTCTCACATTGACAGTGGCTTGATGGAAAATGCAGACTGACCCCACACTCATCTGGTGCCTTCAGGAAGTGGAGATGTTTGGGATATATATCTCGAACTATCTACTTCTTTTGTAAGGTCTGATGGTGTAGTGGGTTAAAGCATACTAGTTATGCCAGCTACTGGAAGGTAGTTGTGCTTTCTGGGTTCGAGTCCCACTGGTGGGTGTTGTCCAAAGATTATTAATCTTCCCGTGTGGTTTATGCAAGTATAGGCTTATAAGCTGGACACGAGTTCTCTCACATTGACAGTGGCTTGATGGAAAATGCAGACTGACCCCACACTCATCTGGTGCCTTCGGGAAGTGGAGATGTTTGGGATATATATCTCGAACTATCTACTTCTTTTGTAAGGTCTGATGGTGTAGTGGGTTAAAGCATACTAGTTATGCCAGCTACTGGAAGGTAGTTGTGCTTTCTGGGTTTGAGTCCCACTGGTGGGTGTTGTCCAAAGATATATATATATATATATATATATATATATATATATATATATATATATATATATATATATATATATATATATATATATATATAAAGAAAAGTGTGAGTTTTCATTCGCATATAGTCCTGGGGACCATTCAGGCTTGTTCGCATATATATATATATATATATATAATATATATATATATATATATATATATATATATATATATATATATATATATATATATATATATATATATATATATATATATATATATATATATTGGTGTATACTGGCAGCAGGTTTTCTTTCAAACATGTTTTCATTGAATATGACCGCATATTCTGTATTTATTATTTTCTGGTTTAGGGCTTCTATTTTCTTAGCATCAGGGCTTAATTGAAATAGGAGTTCTCCAAAACTCATTTTCGTACTTTTAAGGTGAAGAAAAGAAGTGATTTACTATAGAGTGTATTACACTTATTTGTATAATTTGCACGACGTTTCGAACCTCCATGGTTCATTCTCAAGTGAACAGATCTTACAATACTAGTTATATTTATACCCGCATTAGGTCAGGCGATAATACATTGAAGGTGAAAACATGGGGGGATACATAAGGGATAAATGTGAGGTGAAACATAGAGGCTGCAGAAGGCTTATTGGCCCATACGAGGCATCTCCTATCTAAACACAAAGATTAATCCAGTGTAAACTGATAATATTCTACAAAACCAAGAAGACTTCCGAACTCCTTATCAAAAACAGCCCGAAGCCGACGGAGAACCCTCTACAGCAGTCAAGCGTTGTATACATGTACACTTGCCCCCACGAAGGATGTAACCTTCAATGTAAGTACATAGGTATGACGTCGACCAAGCTGACGAGGCGTTTGACATGCCATCTTCAATCTGGTGCCCCTAGGAATCACATGAGACAAGCCCATGACATTACTCTAACAAGAGAAATGTTGAACAAGAATACTTGCATAATAGACAAAACCCAAGATTCAAGAAGATTACAAATTCTTGAGGCAATTCACATAAGAATAGAGCGACCTACCATGAACACCCAAATCACGGAACTATTTACTCTACCCACCATGAGAGTAAGGACAAGACAAGAAATCGATGCCAACACAGAAGACAATGTCCAACATAACAGGCCAATTACACTGGATTAATCTTTGTGTTTAGATAGGAGATGCCTCGTATGGGCCAATAAGCCTTCTGCAGCCTCTATGTTTCACCTCACATTTATCCCTTATGTATCCCCCCATGTTTTCACCTTCATTGTATTATCACCTGACCTAATGCGGGTATAAATATAACTAGTATTGTAAGATCTGTTCACTTGAGAATGAACCATGGAGGTTCGAAACGTCGTGCAAATTATACAAGTAAGTGTAATACACTCTATAGTAAATCACTTCTTTTCTTCACCTTAAAAGTACGAAAATGAGTTTTGGAGAACTCCTATTTCAATTAAGCCCTGATGCTAAGAAAATAGTTAGAGGGATAGAATCACTAAACCAGAAAATAATAAATACAGAATATGCGGTCATATTCAATGAAACATATATATATATATATATATATATATATATATACATCAGATGCACTAAACATCCATGTGATATGGATGATTGACAATTCTCCTGCTTTATCTTCCACAACGATGTATTTATTTTCAGATGCATCCATCTACAAATTTAAACTGATTAGGGACATTTTCTGCAGCACATTATCAGTGTTTAAGAAAATAAGCAGTCACTATTTTTATATAGTAGTATTAAACAACATAATGTTAACCTTAATTCTAATATGTTATGATGGTGAACAATACTTTTTACTAAAGTTAACAGTTTGCAATGTAAGCAAAGAGTATTCCTACAGCTTGTACAAGAATCAAGCATTACACATCAAGAAGTCAACACCAGCAATCAACAACCAATTAATGCACAACTATATTCTACCCACCTCAAGACTCCGCTCCAATATAGAAGCATCAAGAAATATGGACCAATAGGCTTTCTACAATCACTTCTATTCAATACCCATTGTTTCATGTTCTGGCTTGTGTTGATGAAATTAATACCTTATTAAATACCACCTCACCCCATCCACCTCACTCAAATGTAGATATAAACAAAATCGGAGATGTGTAAGTTCTATTCAGTTGTGTATGTGTTAACTAAAGTCTTTGAAAATGTAATAAGTTTTACGAAACGCGCTCAAGTGTCGCGTCAGACTAGAAATAAAAATGAATTTTGGAGAATTGATTTTTGAATTACCTCCAACAGTGAAAAGAAATGTACGAAAGATTGAGAAAATTCGTGTTAGAATTATTAATCTTACTTTTTCGGTCATATTTTTTCGGTCATATATATATATATATATATATATATATATATATATATATATATATATATATATATATATATATATATATATATATATATATATATATATATATATATATATATATTAGTATATTTTGGTAGCAGTCTTTCCTGTAGACATATATTATTAAATATGACCGAAAAAGTAAGATTAATAATTCTAACACGAATTTTCTCAATCTTTCGTACATTACGCTTCACTGTTGGAGGTAAATCAAAAATCACTTCTCCAAAATTCATTTTTATTTCTAGTCTGACGCGACACGGGCGCGTTTCGTAAAACTTATTACATTTTCAAAGACTTCACAAATACACAACTGATTAGAACTTACGTATCTCTGATTTTATATCTACATTTGAGTGAGGTGGGAGGGGTGATGTGGCATTAACACAAGACAGAACAAGAGGGGATATTAATAGGGTATTAAAAGTATCAACACAAGACAGAACAGAAACAATGGGTATTGAATAGAAGTGTTTGTAGAAAGCCTATTGGTCCATATTTCTTGATGCTTCTATATTGGAGCGGAGTCTTGAGGTGGGTAGAATATAGTAGTGCAATAATTGGCTGTTGATTGCTGGTGTTGACTTCTTGATGTGTAGTGCCTCGCAAACGTCAAGCCGCCTGCTATCGCTGTATCAATCGATGATTTCTGTGTTGTTTACTAGGATTTCTCTGGCGATGGTTTGGTTATGGGAAGAGATTATATGTTCCTTAATGGAGCCCTGTTGCTTATGCATCGTTAAACGCCTAGAAAGAGATGTTGTTGTCTTGCCTATATACTGGGTTTTTTGGAGCTTACAGTCCCCAAGTGGGCATTTGAAGGCATAGACGACGTTAGTCTCTTTTAAAGCGTTCTGTTTTGTGTCTGGAGAGTTTCTCATGAGTAGGCTGGTCGTTTTTCTGGTTTTATAGCAAATCGTCAGTTGTATCCTCTGATTTTTGTCTGTAGGGATAACGTTTCTATTAACAATATCTTTCAGGACCCTTTCCTCCGTTTTATGAGCTGTGGAAAAGAAGTTCCTGTAAAATAGTCTAATAGGGGGTATAGGTGTTGTGTTAGTTGTCTCTCTCTTCTATATATATATATATATAGAAGATATATATATATATATATATATATATATATATATATATATATATATATATATATATATATATATATATATATATATATATATATATATATTTCGGTCTAAATATATATATATATATATATTTCGGTCTAAATATATATATATATATATATATATATATATATATATATATATATATATATATATATATATATATATATATATATTTAGAACGAAAAATATATATATATTTATTTATATATGTTCAACTTTAGAACACTTTTCCTTTCACTATATATATATATATATATATATATATATATATATATATTTAGAACGAAAAATATATATATATTTATTTATATATGTTCAACTTTAGAACACTTTCCCACCAGGAGACTCGAACCCTAGCCAGCACAGAAGCCTTCCAGCAACTGGCATAACAGGTACGCCTTAACCCGCTCCACCACCTGCTCAGACCCTTAAAAGAGATGGTAATTTCGGAGTATTTAAATACACCAGAGATCACCACCTCCCAAGAGCACTAGAGCAAGTGAGGGGTCATTTAGACGTTTATTTCATCAAGTCCCTGTTAATATGGGAAGACACAGTGTCTATGCTTAAGGCACAACTCTCCTAAACACGAGAGTGAAGTATACAACTTTAGAACAGTTTAGAACAGTTCTATATATATATATAGAATATATACATATATATATATATATATATATATATATATATATATATATATATATATATATATATATATATATATATACATATATATATTTCGGTCTAAATATATATATATATATATATATATATATATATATATATATATATATATATATATTTAGAACGAAAAATATATATATATTTATTTATATATGTTCAACTTTAGAACACTTTTCCTTTCACTATATATATATATATATATATATATATATATATATATATATATATATATATATATATATATATATATATATTTAGAACGAAAAATATATATATATTTATTTATATATGTTCAACTTTAGAACACTTTCCCACCAGGAGACTCGAACCCTAGCCAGCACAACATACCATACCAGCCAACTCAACATACCAGTTGAGTTGCTTCTGGGAGTATGGGTTCGAGTCACTTCTGGGGTGTGAGTTTTCAGTTATATATATATATATATATATATATATATATATATATATATATATATATATATAT
The DNA here is from genome assembly GCF_020424385.1 of Procambarus clarkii. Classification (NCBI taxonomy): domain Eukaryota; kingdom Metazoa; phylum Arthropoda; class Malacostraca; order Decapoda; family Cambaridae; genus Procambarus; species Procambarus clarkii. The sequence continues at coordinate 9,846 of NW_025570926.1, forward strand.
ATATATATATATATATATATATATATATATATATATATATATATATACATATATATACATATATATATATATATATATATATATATATATATATATATATATATATATATATATATATATATATATATATATATATATATATACATATATATACA
>NW_025570926.1:15000-27778 GCF_020424385.1 Procambarus clarkii
ATGCAGTTTAATGCTGATAAATGTAAAGTTCTGAGGTTAGGTAATGATGATAGGGTTACAAGATACGAGCTAGATGGTGTTGAGATTGCGAAGTCGAATTGCGAGAGGGATCTGGGAGTTATGATTAGCAAGAATTTAAAACAAAATGATCAATGCATAAATGTTCGTAATAAGGCAAATCGGAGACTTGGATTTATTAATCGCAGCGTTAGTAACAAGACACCTGGTGTGGTTCTCAAGCTATATCTTGATTTAGTTAGGCCCCATTTAGATTATGCAGTTCAGTTTTGATCGCCATATTATAGAATGGATATAAATTCACTTGAACGTGTCCAGCGTAGGATGAATAAGTTAATTCCCCAAATTAGAAATCTTTCATATGAAGAAAGATTAACAAAGCTTAAGTTGCATTCACTGGAAAGGCGAAGAGTTAGGGGTGACATGATAGAGGTTTACAAGTGGGTGAATGGACATAACAAAGGGGATATTAATAGGGTATTAAAAGTATCAACACAAGACAGAACACGAAACAATGGGTATAAATTGGATAAGTTTAGATTTAGGAAAGACTTGGGTAAATACTGGTTCAGTAAGAGCGTTGTTGATTTGTGGAACCAATTGCCGCGTAACATTGTGGAGGTGGTGTCCCTCGATTGTTTCAAGCATGGGTTGGACATGTATATGAGTGGGATTGGGTGGTTATAGAATAGGAGCTGCCTCGTATGGGCCAATAGGCCTTCTGCAGTTACATAAGAACAAAGGCAACTGCAGAAGGCCTGTTGGCCCATACGAGGCAGCTCCTATTTATAACCACCCAATCCCACTCATATACATGTCTAACCCATGCTTGAAACAATCGAGGGACCCCATACCCAAGACTTTCCAATCAATTTGACCCAAAAAATTTCTAAGGCTATTAAAATCAGCTTTTCGAAAATCTGGCACTTTAACAGAATTTTCTCCTACAGGTCTATTCCATTCTATGCTAAATCTGATTTCTTTGTGATCACTGTTCCCTAGCTCACTCCCTATTTCGATGTCATTAATTTGTGTTTCCCTGTTAGTTAACACTAAATCTAAAATATTATTTTCCTGTGTTGGTTCCTTAATGTGTTGCGTAAGAAAGCAATCGTCAATTAATTATAGAAAATCTTCTGCTTCACTATTCCCTGTTTTGTTCAACCAGTTTATTCCACTAAAATTAAAGTCACCCATGACGTAAATACTGTTAGATCTAGATGCCCTAGATATTTCATCCCATAGATGCTTTGCTTCCATTCTGTCTAAATTTGGTGGCCTATATATAACTCCTATTATCATATTATTTGCCTTTTCGTATAATTCTATCCAAATAGTTTCTGTGTGTGGCTCAGTTTTGATTCCCTCTTTGAGACTACATTTCAAATTGTCGCTTACATATATGGCTACTCCCCCTCCTCGTCTAATATATCTATCTGTGTGAAATAGTTTAAATCCATTTATTTGATATTCAGCTAATAGTTCTCTATTTTCTACATTCATCCACGTTTCGGTAAGTGCAATAATATCTATTTTTTCTGTGCAGACAAGAGCATTTAATTCGTTAATTTTAGTTCTTAGACTTCTACTGTTAGTGTAATATACCCTAAGTGAATTGTTATTTTGAGGCCCTTCTCTTTCCCTGATCATTTTGCCAATTCCTTTCTCCCACAAACACGAACTTTTATTATCTCCTTCCTCCAAATCAATTCCCATACCTCTATCAGCTAACAGTTTAAACCCAAACAAACACCTCTAACCACTTCTTCCAACGAGTTCGCAACAGCAACAACCCCAGCTCTCGATAGATGCACCCCATCACGAGCATACATTCCATTTCTTCCATAGAAGTGTTCCCAGTTGTCTATGAAAGATATTGCATTTGATTTGCAATATCTTTCCAGCCGGCAATTGACACCAAGTGCCCTCGATATCCATTCATTTCCTACTCCCTTTCTTGGAAGAATGCCACATATGATCGGGATTCCTCCCTTGCTCCTAACTAATTCAATGGCTGTCCTGAATCTCTGTATTAGTTCCTCACTTATAACTCGTCCAACAACAGTTGCCTTTGTTCTTATGTTATGTTATGTTCTTTCTTAAAAACTGTTATCACATTAGCAACTTTCCAAAACTCTGGCATTCTGCCTGACTCTATTGATGTGTATTGATCCATACAGTTTTGTAATTAAAGTTTATAACCACCCTCAATCGTGAAAGTACTACTACACATCAACTAATGTAGAAGTGGGAGAGGCATGTCTCAAAGTATCTACAATGAACGGAGGCTGCATTATGTTATGGTCACTAGGGTCTTCGATCGAAGTCAAGTCAATCACGGTTCAGCGGCAATATAGCGCAAGAGCTATTTTCGGGTACCTGACACACCTTTGGTTTAGACCCAACAGGCCTAAACCTTGATCAGGCCTGAGGCCTGATCAAGAGCCTTCCCCTTGCAGGCCAGCAACAAGGCTACAAATGGCCCTTTAATTTACCAATGCAGGTGATAACCAAGTTTCAGACATACCTGGTGTGTATGTCCCAGAGCGGCTAGTAATCTTTGTAACTGCAGTAAGTCCAATTACACCACCGACAACGAGCGCAAAACACAGTGCTGGACCCCATGAACGTCCATTCCCTACTCTGCCTATACCAGTACTGTTCATTTATACTGATATACTGCTAGGAATCTGTAGCAAGTAGATTAAGACAATAATATACGTGCTCCAAACTCATTTTCTTAATGAGAATAGCACAACTCTCATTAGCACTGATGCTGAAACTCAAACCATTTACCTAATTACAGTTAACATTCCTTCCAACTTTGGAAGACGATGAGGTGTGGTCCGATCACATAAGCAATCGAGAAGCGAGTAATTATCGTTTAGCTTACAGATGCAACTGGGAGACTGAACCCAGCCAGACGGAATGCATCCTCTGCCAAACAATTACAAAAACATCCTCCAGAACCAGCATTTCTTCCGCCCAGGAAGGAAGTACCACAAAAATCCAGCATCAGGCCCTTGGCAACCACGAGGAAACCGAGGAGAGCCTTGTTCATACCACCTGATATTCGGACACCAGGCCTGCAACTTTAGGGCTTCTTGTTCCTGGTCGGGAAACTACTTCAGCGGGGACTGTTAACGGCCAGTAGCGGCCATTTCAAACACTGCACTACTCTACATATCTGACGTCATAACCAAACGCCGTTTCCTCGTTGACGCAGGTGCAGCAGCTCGTGTATTGCCTCCCCCCCCCCTTGGTCAAACACAGGTGCAGCAGTTAATGTATTGCCTCGTCTCCCCCCACCCAACCCCTGGTCAAACACAGGTGCAGCAGTTAATGTATTGCCTCGTCTCCCCCCCCCAACCCCTGGTCAAACACAGGTGCAGCATCTAGTGTATTGGCTTCCCCCCCCCCCCCACCTTGGTCAAACACAGGTGCAGCAGTTAGTGTATTACCTCCCTCAAGGTCATATCAACCCACACACTCATGGTTTGGACTTACGTGCTGCCAATGGTACGTCTGTCCATACGTATGAGATCCGAGCCCTGGTTTTCGATTTCACCTCTCTGGGTCGCTCTTCGTGGACTTTCCTTTTGGCGGATGTGGAGCAACCCATTCTTGAATGGGATTTCCTGCAGCTCCATCGGCTTATTGTGAATCTCGCAGGTGCAGTACTTCATGCCTCTTTTAGTACCTCGACACAGGTTACCAGCATCACTCCAGTCGCATCTCCGATTCTTCAAGCACTCCTGGATGAATTCAAAGATGTGACCCAACCTACCAGCTCTCAACCAGGCCTGCAAGTGCAACATACGATTACGCTTCATTAGTACATCGGGAGCACCTACCTTCGCCAGACCACGCCGCTTGGCATTGGAACGATTGACAATAGCCGGTGCTGAATTCAATAAGCTACAGAAGGCAGGAATAATCCATGGTTTTTTTGGCGCCCTTGCGGGGACTACAGGGCTCTCAACGTGCGTACTCTGCCGGAGTGCTTCCCAATACCACACATCCAGGAATTCTCCCAGGGATTGAGCAATGCAACCGTTTTTTCGAAATTTATCCTTTTGCAGGCATTTCACCAGATCCCGGCGGAACCAGTAGATATTCCGAAAACAGCGATCGCAACACCTTTTGGACTGTTTGATTTCGTCCGGATTTCTTTTGGTCTATGGAATGCATTCCAACGCTTCATCGACCAAGTAGTAAAGTTTCATCCTTTTTGCTACGCCTACATTGATGATCTATTGGTGGCCAGTACATCACCAACAAAATATCTGCTACACCTCCGGCTCCTTCTCACCCGTCTGTGTGACTTCGGCTTGCAGCTTAACTCTGAGAAGTATATTTTCCACGTTCCAGTGCTAGATTTCTTGGAACACCGTGTGTCAGCAGCAAGGATCCAACTACTAGAGAAAAAATCGAGGCAATGAAGGAATTCCTGCGCCCATCCACACCAAAGAAGTTGCAAGAATTTTTTTGAGTAGTGAACTCTAATCATCGATTCATGCCACATTGTTCCGACATCTTGCGACACTTATAAGACCTCACACGTGGTCGAAAACAACCGTCCCGTCTTCCTTTGGAGTGGAATGGTAGACGCACCATTCACCGACATAAAACACAAGCTGGCGGAATTCACCTTGCTCGCGCATCCAGTGTCTGAAGCTCCCACCAATCTCTCTACCGACACTTCCACCACGGCTAATAGTGTTGTACTACAGATAGCAGCTCTGTGAAGAAGAATGGCGCACAATTGCATTCTTTTCAGCATGCCTGACATCCACTGAAGAGAAATATAGCATTTTCGATAGGGAACTGCTCGCCGTCTCCACAGCCATCCAACATTTCCGGCACTTCCTCAAGGGGCGGGACTTCTACATCCTCACAGACCACAAACCCCCACATATACACTGACGGCTAAGGGTGATTCTCACTCCCCTCGAGTAGCCCACCACCTGGGATTTATCTCCCAATTTACCTCGGATATCTGCCATGTCAAAGGAACTAACAACATCATAATCAATGCACTGTCTTGACCCATCATAAACCAGGTTGTGCAAAATCTGGCCCAGATGGACTATTTTGTAATCAGTAAGGCCCAACAGGAAGTCCCTAATCTGCAGCGATTACGAAAATCTGACAGCTCGCCGGTTCATCGAGATTCCCATGGAAGGTTGCGGTAGTATAATATGTGACACCTCCCAGACCAGCGCTCTTAGGACCTACATTTCTGCGAAACTTTCACAGTTTCCAGCGAAACTGCCCTGTTTCGCTGGAAAATATTCTCCTCATTTCAATCCCTAACACACCCAGGAGTATGTGCTTCTCAGAAACTACTAACAGAGCATGTCTTATGGCCAGGAATCAGTGCCGATGCTCGATGATGGACTCGCTCATTTCTCCAATGCCAGCGGGGAAAAACACATCGACATAAAAAGAGCCCTCTTTCAGTTCCCGTTACCTTCTGACCGTCTCGAGGTGGGGCGTAGAGACATAGTTGGACCGTTACCGTTGACAAGAAGATATTCATATCTACTCACCTGCGTCGATCGTTTCTCCAGATGGCCGGTAGTTATCCCATTAGTCAACATCTCAGCTGAGTCAGTGGTCCAGGCTTTCCTCCTCGTCATTTGCGACTTACCAGACCATGACAACCATATTGGTCTGCCATGACAATTCTGCAGATGCACCTATGTTCGGTGAGGATGGGGGCAGCAAGGTGAAGGGCAACTCCAATGCGGAGAGCGTCATGATTGAGGCAAGTTCCCAGGGCTGCATTGGGCACAACAAATAAAAAATCCTCGACATGGGGTGCTGATGTAAAATCTTGTACGCACCCCACTGCTGCCACTCAAATAACTGTAATCTCCACTCCTTCTATGGTAATAATGGATGCGCTACTGTTACGAACTTGACTCCATCATCGGAGCATGGAGCAGCGACGTCAGTGCCATCTGTGAGTCCGCTCCCGAAACCCCCACAAAATGGACGACGCCATCTGGTGGTGGCAGGATGATACCTGCAAGAGGCGCTAGATTCCTGTCCTGGTCAGCTCGAGAGGTAGCTCTTGCTGACCTCTGGTGAGGTAGCGCCTAGAAAATCAGCGCCATCTATTATAGGAGGAGTTGTATGTTTAAGTCAGAGTCCGTAAGTGATGTTTCCTAGAGTCCCATGTACTGACCAGTGTACTGATGACGTGTCTGTTTCCACAGAGGCGACGTAGGGCTGCTGTGGTACGAGGACAGTCAGTCTACCCAGGGCAGCCTATATCTCTCCATTCCATTCTTATTTATGTGAGCAGTGAGCCGCCACTGAAGAGGAACTGAGTAGTATCTGCTGTCTGCCTGTGAAGTGGAAGTGACCAAATTCGGTGTATCCCGGGACTGGCTAGAGGAAGAGACGACCGACAGTGAGGTGCTACGGAGGAGTGTAACTAGCTAGTTGCAAGAAGCTCCTGCCAGGGGTTCGCTACCCTTGTATTTGTTCGTGTAGAGGCCCAGCAGCGCGAGGTTGATGTTCTCTGCCAGCACCAGGCTGGAGAGTGATTGTGGGCGTTCACAAGGAGCACCTAGTGAGACTGTGTATAGGCTGGCTCGTGGCTAGGGTAGACTCGTTGGTGTTTCCCAGTACTGATTGAGGACGGTACTGTGTGTTGAGGAAACACGGAAGCTGACAAGACTACATCAATTGAGCATCGAGGAACGCTTCCTATGAGAGTGACACTTGTGTATTTATCAGTGTAGTAATACTTCCTTTACGATTTTATTTAAGGTGATGGGAAAGTGATTATATGGGAATATATTGATTATTTGATGAAGTGTTGTATTCCTTGCAATCCCCCATTGTGTTTTACTTGCATTACCAAGCTCACTCCTTGAAAGCCAATACTAACTTGGGGTCGGATACAAGTACTTTGGTTCCTCCAGCAAAGAACCCGGTTGCGACCCATTGTGGCCGTAACATAATTGGATCCCCAACGGGATCCGACCTCCTGTCAAGTACGTTTGACAAGGTGGTGACGTAGTGCAACCCCCTGTAAATAACTCCCCTGTTCGTTATTTGTTAGGACGTGACATGTCCTGTGCGGTGCTCAGTGTGATTAATTGCAATATTGGCGAGTGCAGTGCTCAGTTATTATAAGTGTCTAGTGTTACGTGAAGCTGTGTGTTGCGTGCTCGTGCACAACTTGGTGACAAAATGGCAGAGAAAGAAACCATTGAGAATGTAGACGATGTTCTGGAATTTCTGAACAAGGACTGTCTTGCTAGGCTGAAACATCTGCGAAAGCAGGAACTTGTGCTAGTGAGTGCCTATTTAGGGATCAAAATACGTGTGAGTGATGCCCATGTTGAAATCTTGTCGAAGGTTCATAAGCACTTATAGGCCGAGGAGAAGCAGGAAAGCGAGGCACAGAGTACAAAGGAAAGTGAGGTGGCTTCCACTGAAAAGGAAGACAAAGGCAGTGACGGTGAGAGTGATGTGGGTGAACTGAATATAAGTTTTCTAACTGTCAAAATGCGTGCCTTAGAAATAAATCGTGAAATGGAGTGGAAAAAATTAGAAATAGAAAGAGAAATGAAAGATAAGAAAATGGAATTGAAACGGTTGGAATTAGAGCGAGAAAGAGAAAGAGAAGAGCGAGAAAAAGAATAGGAGAAGGAAAGACGAGAAAAAAGAAAAAGAAAAGAGCGAGAAAGAAGCAAAAGAGAAGGGACGTAATGTGTTGGACCTGTGGAAAGAGAGGGCACATGGCTGCTAAGTGCTGTGGCAGTGCTGGTAACGATCCACGTAGGGAAGTTATGCTGGTGAGTAGTAGCCCTAGAGAAGAGAAAAGAGTTGTTCGCCCCATACACTTCCCAAGGGTATGTATCAAGTGACCACTCGGGTAAGCCCGTGGTAGTACTCAGAGACAGTGGAGCTGCCCAGTCTCTGATTTTGGAGAAATCATTACCCGAGGGAGTATCAGTTGATGGGAAACAAAATGTTATCCTAGGCGGTTTTCCTTCCACATTGTACATTGCCCCTTTGATAAAAGTGCATCTAGAGTCACAATACTTCAGCGGCGAGTGTAAGTTAGCTGTGGTGGATAGACTTCCTATAGAGGGAATTGAGGTTATCTTGGCCAATCACTTGGCCCTAGGTTCATTGCCTAACCATCCCCTGGTCGTGGAAGATTCAGTGAATGAAGATGTAAGTCCAGTTGTTGTAGTGAAAACGAGATCTCGGGCTCAATCCCAGGTACCATCAGATTTAAATACTTTGTTTGATTCTCCTTCTACCTCACAGATTACGAGGAGCCCTTCACCAGACCCGCCAGCCCCGATGCCAGTTCCCGAATAAAGGACTCGAGAAAGTCTGATAGAAGAGCAGAGGAAGGACCCTCAAGTACAAGTGATGACAGATACCATAGAGTCTCCTACGAAAGGAGGTGACCTGTATTTCTTGTCAAATGAAGTATTGTGTCGCAGGTGCCCACCAAAATACCCCCAGTCAACTGAGGTAGGTAAACAGATAGTCGTCCCTGCCGTTTTCCGAGCTAAGCTGTTAGAAACGGCTCATGCCGAGAGATTTGCTGGACATTGTGGGGTTTCAAAAACCTTTCATCGTCTGGCTAAGTGTTTCTGCTGGCCACACATGAAGAGGGACGTACGACGCTTCTGCAAATCCTGCCACGCGTGCCAGCTAGCGGGGAAGGCGAACCAGCCTGTCCCCAAAGCTCCTCTCTGCCCTATACCTTCCATAGGCGAGCCCTTCGAGCACCTCATTCTGGATATAGTTGGCCCTCTTCCGCCTTCTACCTCTGGGGTGCAGTACCTGTTCACTATATTAGATCGGGTTAGTAGGTTCCCAGAAGCGATCTTCCCAGAAGACCATCACGGCTAACGTACTTGTGAAATATCTCCTCTGGTTCTTCTCCCGATATGGTCTTCCTAGGACCATCCAGACGGATCTGGGAACGAATTTTACATCTCGTTTGTTTCGCCAACAGATCGCCGACCTTGGAATCCAACAGATTACATCCAGTGCCTTCCATCCCGAGTCGCAAGGAGCATTGGAGCGGTTCCACCAAACGCTGAAGGGCATGCTGAGGAAATACTGCTATGACCGGCAGAGTAAGTGGGTTGAAGACCTACCCTACCTCCTATTTGCGGTAAGATCAGTTCCTAATGAATCACTAGGTATATCCCCATTTGAAATGATTGATGGCCACTCTGTAAGAGGTCCCTTGGAAGTGGCACGGGACTATTGGCTGGACAAGGAAACCGACGTAGACGTTGTTGACAGGCTGTCTACTAAGTTGTTTGGTTGTTTTCTGCATGGGAGATGGCCAAGAGAACCTTAGTGAATACCCAGGCCACAACCAAGCACAGGTATGATCGGAGAACAAAGCAAAGGGATTTTATAGTAGGGGGATCTAGTGTTGGTATTTTCTCCCACAGTGACCGGAAGTTTAAGTGCCAAGTTTGTAGGTCCTTACCAGGTCTTGAGGAAAGTAACCTGTAATAATTATATTCTCAGCACGCCAGATCGTAGAAAGAAAGAAACTTTGGTCCACGTTAACATGATAAAGAAGTATCAGGGCAAGGATATGTACCCAATAACCATAGTGACAACTAGAGATGACACAGAGGTAATGGAAGAGGCTGAAAAAGTACTGACTAGCTCAGAGATTTTATGTAATTTGCAGGCAAAGTTGACGCATGTAACCGGAGGAAATCAACTGTCCTTGTTGAAACTCATCCAGCAATACAAGACTATCTTCAGAGATGCTCCAGGACTAACATCTGTCCTACAGCATGACGTTATGCTGTACGAGGGAGTCAGGCCTATAAAACAACACCCCTAACGTCTCAACCCTCTGAAGAAAAAGGTGGTGAAAAATGAGGTGGAGTATATGTTGCAACATCATCTGATAGCCCCAAGCACAAGCCCATGGTCATCTCCGACACTACTAGTGCCCAAACCTGGTAAGAAATACCGTTTACGTATTGATTATCGCCATAAGGTCACAGTAGCTGATACCTATCCTCTCCCCAGAGTAGAGGAATGTCTTGATGCCCCGAGCTTTGAGGATAGATTTATCCTAACCATCAATGCTTCCGATTATGGCCTGGGGGCCATATTATCTCAGACGGATGAAAAGGAGGTGGAACATCCTGTAGCCTACTATTAAAAAAAGTTTACCCCCAGTCAGCTAAACTATTTCGTGATAGAGAAAGAGACGTTGGCTTTAATCAGTTCCGTCCAACATTTTGAGGTGTACCTAACCAGTAATAGCCATCCCATCCTAGTACGATATGACCATAACCCTCTAAAGTTCCTTGCCTAGTTCAAGCAGAAGAATCTTCGACTCACCAGATGGAGTCTACGTCTCCAACAATATCCCCTCCAGATTGAGCACATCAAAGGAGTGGATAACGTAGTAGCTGATGCGTTATCACGCATCTGAATACCTAATTAATTTGGTTTGTTTTCTCTTTTTTAGAAACCCAAACCAAATTCCTTTTTGGTGAGGAGGTGTTACGAACCCGACTCCATCATCGGAGCATGGAGCAGCGACGTTAATGCCATCTGTGAGACCGCTCTCGGAACCCCCACAAAATGGACGATGTGGTGTTTGTGTGTTACTGAGGAAGTCTTGGTTGTAGGGTTGATGTAAAGTCATTGCTTGGTTACTGACTTTAATACTTAATATGATTACATGACTAGTAGCTACCAAGCTTGGCGGGCGTCCTGTACGCTCTATTGTTTACCTCCTCCTGGCGTCTCAGCCGCCGCACATAGAAAACGGATGGTACCATTTTCTGTGAACATGACATCCCTCCTTTTCTTTAAAAAGAATGAATACAGGATGTCTACCATGCTTGTAGCACAAAGCAAAGTTATTGACACAAAGTAAGTTATTACCATATCAAGAGATACTGCATACATTTAACATTAATTAAGCACACAAAGAATTTAAACAACTTAATCTTTTCCACAAAGGATTTCAATGTTAAAAATACATATGCAATGTTAAACAAACATGAAAGAAACTGTAATACAAAGTTACAAAATATTGAATGAGATATCTGCATTATTCAAACAATATTAAATTTAGTTTAGCGCAATAAGTAAATACTTTTCATTACATAGGAACACAATTAATCATCAAATCGTGTAGGGCGTTTAACATGACGTTTAGGACGAGAGTCCTTAAATGCAATAACATCCCTTGATGAATTGTTTGTCGGGTTATAACTATTTTTTTTCTTTTTCTTTTGCACGACTTTGCACTTCATCATTTTCTACACTAGTTGGAATCACTTTGAAATAAGCCATATTACGTGTTATACTATGATCTCTATTACTAGCTGTTTCCATAGTTCCTTTTACACTAATCACTTTATATGGTTTTGTATCATACGACATATCTAGCTTTCCCTCTTTTTTCTTTTTAACGAGAACAGTGTCACCAACCATTATGAACTGTTCCTTTGCACGTTGATCATGAGCAATTTTCATTTTGCCCTTGGCTAGTGCATCCTTCTGAGCGAGACGTTTATCCGTTACCTCGGCTGGCATGACGGGTAGTGCGATTCTCATAGGACGTCCAAATAAAAGTTCGCCAGGCGACTTGCCCAGTGTTCCATGTGGTGTTGCACGGTAGTTCCTGAGAAAAGCATACATAGCTTGTTTCCAGGATCGTCCTTCGGCATGAGCACAGCGTACCGCTTTCATGAGAGGTTGCATGAATCTCTCAGCTTCTCCATTTGCTTGAGGATGTAGTGGCATCACACGGCGGTGTTTGAATCCAATATGCTCAGCAAAGTTGACGAAGTCTTGTCCATTGAATGGCGGTCCATTGTCTGTCTTGACAACTTCAGGAATGCCAAAGTTTGAAAAGATCTTGTCGAGTTTCGGGATGACAGCCTTTGCAGATGTGGAAGTGATGATTTCTACTTCTGGATAACGTGAGTGATCATCAATGACTACCATCAAGTACTCTCCAGTTGGTAGTGGTCCGCAGAAGTCCATCGATACTTCCGTCCATGGTGCAGCAGGTAGTGGTGAAGGTTGTAGTGTTGGTCTTGAAGTATCCACTGCAGCTTGGCAAGGGACACAGGCATCATGCATATCCTTTGCTTGACGATCAATGCCAGGAAACCACACCTTTTCTCTTAGCAGCTGTTTCGTCCTAACAAGACCTTGGTGTCCTTGATGTGCAAGCTTCAGAGCACGTTGCTGGAGAACAGCTGGAATCACGATACGAGTACCTCGCAGCACAGTGTCGCGTTGTTGCGTAACACTTAATTCTGTCTGGATGCGTTCAAGTGCTTTGAATGCATCTTGGTCAACTCCTGAGGGTGGGATGCGTGGAAACTTTTTCTTAGTCAATGCATCCACTGTTGCTTGCAGAGTTGGGTCCTCTAGGGTTGCAGTACGGATTTCATCAAGAGTAAGAGCCTTAGGGACTGCATCACAGGTTACAGAGTGTACATATTCCTCGGCAACTTGCTGATGCTTGGTGATGGTGAAACTGTTTGCAGGATGTCGACTGATGTAATCAGCGGGATTGCCTGCACCCGGCTTGTATTTCACCGTAAAGTTGTATGGTTGCAGACGAAGAGCCCATCTCTCAATGCGAGCTGGTGGTTTGGACTTTGGATTATTGAAGATGGTCTCCAACGGTTTGTGGTCAGTGACTATCGTGGTGAAAGGCGCACCAAGCAGATACACATTGAAGTGTTCACAGCCCCATACAAGA